>PVIU01002366.1:55110-175116 GCA_004026605.1 Ondatra zibethicus | reverse complement strand
CCTTACACAGGTTAAGGCACTGCTGTTTATATACAAACATACAGATACATAAGCACATATATTTAGCTAAAAATATGTGTGAAAACACACACACATATATGAGCAGAAAGATGCATTCATGCACACAGACACAAACAAATATACACATATCCAGTGTGTGAGAGAGAGATAGAGCCAGAGAGTGAGAAAGAGATAGAGGGAGAGAGGGAGAGGAAGGGAGGGAGGAAGGGAGGGAGGGAGGGGGAGAGAGAGAGAGAGAGAGAGAGAGAGAGAGAGAGAGAGAGAGAGAGAGAGAGAGAGATTGAGTTGGTCCTTGAAGCTGACAAGACCCCACCCTAGGCTGGCTTTCAGAAGACCCCGCTACACAAACGTCCTGGCTCTTTTCTCGTCATTGCTTCCCATCCCTGCTTTGCTCCACTTCTCTCACCTTGTTCTTTTCACTGCTCGGGTTGGGGATGTGTTCTCCAGCTCCCTTCATTTCTTCCTCTCGAATACAACGATCTCAGGGTGAGAGGTCCCACATGTCTCCTCTTGCTGATCCACTGCCGTGGCTGTGGCTTATTTCAAGCTTGGTTTCCAATCGTCCTTCTGGGGCAAGCTGCACTGATCTTTCATGGCGAGACCCGCTCTCCCTGATTCAGGGAAGTCCACAGCAATGGAATCCGTCTAGCGGGAGATGGGACCTATGCACGAGACCAGTGCGCTGCAGACTGGGCCCAGTCCAAGCAGCTGCCCTGCTGGGGGCAGGATGTCTAAGCAGGGAGGAGGCAGGGCAGTCTGGGGAAAGAGCGGGGAGACCGCAGGTTTCCTTTCGCGGGCTAACACGGTATCGCTAACTCTGGTACGCTGGGCCACACACAGCTCTTTGGCTCTCTTGACCTTACCATCCAGGTAGAGCGTGAGCTCTTCAGGTCACGCTCCAGATTATTGCATGTGGTTGCCTAGCAGTGAATGAAAATAGATTGGAAAGACGAGGAGGAGGCAGAAGTGGGTGAGAGGTGGAAAACCCACTTGGACTCTTTAGCGATAGGAACTCTCACTTACTCCCTACAAGTCTGTCAGAGAGGCGCTTCTGCTACCACCGTTTTACATCAAGCAACTGAGGTACAAGGAATCAAGGGCTTGTCAAAGCCCACACAGCTCAAGGGAGAGCCAGGTTTCAACTCAGCCTGGTCTGACTTTTGAGCTTCTATTATTGTCTCTTTTAAGAAAGACAACATCTACAAAAATCTATCTAGATGCTTAGAGCTATGAGAAGTACGCATTTGTTTTGTGTATCTGTGTGCGTGCATTTTCCCATGGTCACGTATGTGTGCACATGGGTGTGTTTTCATGTCTACTCTGGTCTAAACGTGTGTGCACACATTCACAGGTTTCTGTATATACAATAGTGCTCTGTAAAATTTGCAACAAGCCTCTTAAGTTAAATTTTAAAAATAAACTGTAACTCTAAAGAAAATTTTCCGAACACACAAAAAAAGGCCACATCAGTGATAAACTGTGTTTACGTAATAGTGGTCACCCTGGTTCATGTCACTCAGTGGCATCATAGTCATCTTTCCTTATGCAGGTACAGTTTGTATGTTTACATGATGATGAACTATTTATTGCACTCACCACCATGTAGCCCAGGAATTAAGGGACACATGGCTAAACATGGATACTGTTGTGGAAAATTTGTTTACACTGTAAAGATGTGTGTCTCTGCCTAAGATGCCTTCTGATTGGCTTAATAAAGAGTTAAATTACTACGAGGTAGGCAGGAGAGAGTAGGCGGGACTTCCAGGCAGAGAGAGAGACTGGGAGGGGGAGACACCAGAGAGAGAAAGAAGAGGTTGGATGTAAGGTACAGAGTAGACGACACTGAGCCATGCCGTAGAACATAGGTTAATAAAGGCAGGTTGATTTTAAAGAGTTAGTGGACGGGCCCAAACTAATGGCCAAGCTTTCACAATTAATGAGAGGTCTCCATGTCATTATTTGTTGTGCTGTGCTGGCAGCCAACAGATAAGCTTGCTACAGGATGGATGTATATGTGTATAGTGGACCTGTTTAATTGTCAATGTCTATAATATTTGCTGAGCACCTGTGTTGTTTATGTGATTGAATGTATTGTGTGTGAGACAGGACCGTGCTAAAAACCCATGCTTGATACTTAAACCATATGGTGCTTAAACAGGCAGTTTTTGTAAAGTGGTTCTAGGACATGCTAGAACCATGACTGCATGGTTTGTAAAGTGGTTCTAGGACATGCTAGAACCATGACTGTATGGTTTGGAGTCTCAGAACAGAACTGATAGCAGGCAAGAACACTGTGAAGAAGAGATGCCTTCCTCAAGCAGAGGGTGCACCCCCACAGTATGGTGACTCCTGCGGCCCGTATATCCCCATGGTACATGTGACTCCTACAGCCTGTGTACCCCCACAGTACCTGTGACTCCTACAGCTCATGTACCCTCATAGTACTTGTGTCTCTTGCAACCCATGTACCCCCATGGTACATGTGATTCCTGTAGCCTGTGTATCCCCACAGGACATGTGACTCCTGCAACCTGGGTACCCCCATGGTACATGTGATTCCTATAGCCCGAGGTCAGCTCAAGTGGGCTATCTCAAGTTGACTTTGTTTCTTCTGCTTTTCTTACAGTGAGGGCATCTGTCCTCGGGGCTACATTACCAAACCTGGTCAGGTCTTCAGCAGCAATGCAAAGCTATGTGAGTCACTCCAGTGGTGACCACTACAGGAGGGGGCCACACGGGTCCACTGTGCTTAGGAAATGTCAAGTAGTTTCAAGCTAAAAATATTCTCCATTTTCTCAAGCCAGTATACAATTCTACCACTGCTCCTGTGTTTCCACACATTTCCTGTGGGGACCATGGGTTGGTGGCTCAACATTCTACCGAGGTATTTATGGTGTTGAGTCTGAAGGACTCTGAGGCATGCTGGGAGTGGTGGGCTCAGGCATGCGCGAATATTTTTATCACTGCGTTGGTTTAGAAATGCAGCTGCAGTGATAATAAAAAGCAGGTGGATTTCCAGTTGTTTTGGTTTAAAAATTCCTGTTATCCAGGCACTCCTCTACCACCTCTGTCCAGGCCGATGTCGCCACAGCTCCCCTTACTTGCTACTCCTGCAAAACACAGAGCTGTGCATAGCATAAATTATGAGGAAATCTCACTACCACCACCACCGAGAAGTCTGGAGTCCAGTGATTTCTGGTAACTTGACAATGAAAGCAAGGAACAGACATCTTTGCTGTTCCCTGCTCTCTCGCCATCCTAGGCTACAAAGTTTGTCTCTCATGGTCCAAGGCAACATTACAAAAGGACAAGACGGGAAGAAGGGATTTCCTCACAGAGCTGCTTTTAAGCTGGGAAGAATTACCAGAGAGCCACACAGAAAGCATTCCCGGAGGTCTCGTTGGTCAGGATTGGAGTTAGGTCACATGTCCATGCACCGCTTCAGAGTCTAGCACAGGAGCCAAATCTGACAAAAGGTTTGGTTACAAATTATGAATTGTTTTAAACCGGGTCTGAAGGTCTGGCTCAGTGGCTATGAGCA
This sequence comes from Ondatra zibethicus, assembly GCA_004026605.1. Taxonomy (NCBI): domain Eukaryota; kingdom Metazoa; phylum Chordata; class Mammalia; order Rodentia; family Cricetidae; genus Ondatra; species Ondatra zibethicus. The sequence goes on along the minus strand of PVIU01002366.1, from coordinate 171,554 downwards.
CTGACTGCTCTCATAGAGGACCTGAGTTTGGTTCCCAGCACCCACAAAGTGGCTCTCAGTCATATTACTCCATTTCTAATGCCTTCTTCTGACTGCTGAGGGTGTGAGGCCTGCCCATGGTGGGACACGTACATGCAGGCAAACACTAATTCACATAAGATGGATAGAAAAAAATGGTTTTTACAGTTTTAAACTGTTGAAAACAATCAAAAGAAAAATAGTATTTATTTAATATTTGAAGTTTAAATTTCATTGTCTGTAAATAAACTCATTATTCTCACATAGCCACATCAGTCATTTAGATATCCATAGGGTTACTATTTTTTGTTTTGTTTTGTTTTTTGAGACAGGGTTTCACAGTAGATATAGAGCCAGTCCTGGAACTTGCTCTGTAGACCAGGCTGTCCTCAAACTCACAGAGATCTGTCTATCTCTGCCCCCCAAGTGCTGGGATTAAAGGCGTGTAGGGCTACTCTTGAGCTATAGTAACAAAGACCATGCAGTTGCACATAGAACATGGAACACAAGCAAAGTAGAATTGGAAGGTCCATGGGTGCAAAGTGGCAGGGGCAAAGAGGGCATTGCAAGTCTGGTTGGGTGGCAGGTGCAGCTGGAGGGTGTTGCATGTCAGGTTGGAGTAGCAGGTGCAGCTGGAGAGTGTTGCAAGTCTGGTTGGGGTGGCAGGTGTAGCTGGAGGGTGTTGCATGTCAGGTTGGGGTGGCAGGTGTAGCTGGAGGGTGTTGCATGTCAGGTTGGGGTGGCAGGTGTAGCTGGAGGGTGTTGCATGTCAGGTTGGGGTGGCAGGTGTAGCTGGAGGATGTTGCAAGTCAGGTTGAGTGGCAGGTGCAGCTGGATGGCTTTGTATGTCAGGTTAGGGTTTGGGGGGACTTGAGTGTGAGGAAGTGGAAGGAAGGTGCAGAGGTGGTGGCTGCTCTGAGCTGCCCCGGATGAAGGGGCGTGTGACGTGAGATGAACGCTGAAGTGGTGTGACTGACTTCTGAGATGGATGTTGGCTCTGCATCTTAGTTTTTCTTTTTCTTTTTTTGTGGTGTGTAAGAAATACTACAGTCTGGATCATGTATGGAAGGTAAAATCTACTTCTCAAAGTTAGTGGGTTGGGGAACCAAGACCAAGGTACCCATGGAATCAGTGGCTAGTGGGAGCGCTCTGTTTCACAGCCCTAGTCCTATGGTCCTGCTGTCTCTCTGACTCCTTTCGAAAGGCGCTGACCCCTAAATGCAGGTGAAGATCAAGACTAAATCACCTCATCTACTTCTCAATGCTGTTCAACTGGTCCTTGGGTTTCAGTAGATGAATGGGGGTGTGAAGGGAAACAATGCAGATAGTAGCACCTTGTCCTCTAACATTGAAAGGAGATTATAAAGAGAGCCTTCCAGTCTTGATATGGAGTGTGGGAGGCATAACAGGGCTAAGTGGGCTTGGACGTGGTCTTTGATTTGTGTTCACAGGGACTTTTTAAAAATGGAATTACCCATTAAAAATAAGAATGGTGATAAAATACATAGTTTTCAGTCTTATCTCACATAGAAATTTTCATATGACTATGAGTTGGGACTGACGTTTTCAGAGTCCCATAGTCTTTAAAGATTTTTATTAATTTATTTTATTGTGTTTAGGTGTTATGCCTGCATGTATGTGTAATGCACCATGGAGACCAGAAGAGGGCGTGAGATGCTCTGGAATTGGAGTTGCGGGTGGTCCTGAGCCACCATGTAGATGTAGGAACCAGATCCTAACAAGTGCACTTGATGGCTGAGCCTTTGCTCCAGCCTGAGATCCCCATAGTCTTTAATAACGTTCAGCACTCTGTTTTGACACCAAGGTCAAGTGTGAGCAGCTCTTTGTATTGGTGCAATAATTAGGGAAAAAGCTAGTTACAATAACCAACTCTGACATTCTGGTTACTCAGTAGCTAATAAATAGAAACACATCACCTAAGTGTGTGACAGCCCAACCTGGGCATTGGTAGTGAGTGACAGCCTTCTTCCACAAAGTCATCCAGAGCTGGGGCTCATTCTTCCTATGGCTGAGGCACTTGAACCCTGGACCTTGATAAACAGCTGATGGATGGGGAAGGAAGGTGAAGGTCAGCGTCGTAATTGACAGGCTCAGAAGTAACATACATCACTCTGGCTGCTGTCCCATTGGAAAATCTAGCTAATGGCCCCACTTAGTTTTGAAGGAGACCAAAAAGGTTTCTAGGCAACCACTCTCCAGTACAGGTTGTGATATGGAAAGAGAAATGGATTTCAAGCGACAGTGGTCACCTCGGGTCTGGTCACTCATTCTCTGCTCTCTTGTTCATAGGTCAGAGAGCTTAGTTTCCTTACGTGCCCCTGGCCTTGCCACTTTTTAAAGAAAGTTCTCACAAGCCCTTGGACTTGTGTCCCCTGAGCGGTGTTCAGCACATCATTTCAGGGCACTTCAATGATAGAAGGGTCCTGGATGAGGTTGTCCTGCTTGCTGATACTAACTTCTGGTTGTTGTGACTGCCTGCGTCTTGGCCACTTCCTGGTTCTACACTAGACTTTATTTTTGTTTTCTTTGTTTTGTTAACAGACTCCTACAGAAATTCACAGCATGCAACACCTAACCACTTAAAATGCAGATGCTTCTTCAAGGTCAGAAAGCTAGGCAGGCACAGCAAGTGTGGACCATCCCTGTCCCAAGGTCACTGGGGATTCTGCTTGGAGGCTTAACTACCAATGAATACCTGGGGGTTGGGATCTATGGAGCTTTCCTGCTTCATCTGAGGACGGGGCTGTCGGGACTGTTGCCTGGGATGCTCTAATGGCTACCTCATTTGGTTTGGGCCTCCTCATAGTGTGGCAGTCTTAGGATAGTCAGAAATTTTTGAATGGTCATCAAGATTCTGAGGGTAAGGATTTTGACTAACAGGCAGAACTTCATCATAATCTCTGATTGCTTAGTATTTGAAATCATGGCGTGTGGCTGTTGATCAAAACAGTTACCAGCCTATCTTGCATCAAGAGGTGGGGACCTAAACCCCACTTCTTTATGGGGATGATTTCAAAACAGACAAATTTCTCAGTGTGTACAGACTGTCAGTAATCGTTGTGTTCATATGCACGGCATAAAGCAGCCGTTTAGCTCAAGGAGGAAATTCCTTCGAAACTCCAGATATCTCTCATTTGTGACTTCTCTAATCATTTCTCTGAAGCCTTGGGGGAACTAAAGTGGATAAGGACAATCTGAGTTTCTCAGACCTGTGCAGCCTGACAAGATAGTTTGGTGAATAAAGGCCCTGTCTGCCAGACCTGACAGGCTGAACTCCATCTCTGGGACTCACGGGGCGGAAGGAGGAAACTGCCTCCCCATTGGTCCTCTGGCCTTTGCAAGTGTATTCACACACCTCAACCCACATAAATAGGCACGGAAAATGAAAAAATAAAAATGAATAAAACCAGCTGGATGGCGCACACCTTTAATCCCAGCACTTGGGAGAAAGAGGCAGGTGGATCTCTGTGAGTTCGAGGCCAGCCTGACCTACACAGTAAGATTCAGGACAGCCAGGGATACACAGAGAAACCCTGTTTCGAAAAACCAAAAATAAACAAATAAAACCTATGAGATATGCTGTGCGTGCATGGAAATACACACACATACACACATGTACACACACATACACCACACATATACATACACACATATACACACACATGTACACACACATCACACATACACACACATACACACATGTACACACACACCACACATACACATACACACATATACACACATACACACACCACATTTAAGGTAGTCTCCTTTTAAAATGATTTTTTCATAGTAAGACTTTGAGACATTACTGAATCCTCATCTCTGGTCTGAAATAGCTTCCAAGATGCGCTGGGTCTCAAGACCGGCTGAGGCCCAAGCAGTTTACCACAAATAAGATTCAGAATTGTGAATACAAGACAAGTCTGTCAGAGGACACTCTCCTGTTGTTGGGTGGTGTTCTAGGGGACCATGGTCTTGCATCTGAACACCTGTTTTCACTAATCTCTAACTGAAATGGCATTTTCATTAATGAAGAATGTAGGTTTGCAGGAAGGCAGAAACAGGCGGATCCATGTGAGTTTGAGGCCAGCCTGGTTTACATAGTAAGTTCAAGGCCAACCAGGGCTACATAGTATGACCCTGCATTTTTTTTTTTTAATGTAGTTGTAATTCTAACTCCTCAAGAGGCTGAGGCAGGGCTATGCAAATTTGAGGCCTGCCTGGGTGTCACAACAAACTCAAAGACAGTGTGGACAAACTGAGATCCTGTCTCAAACAAATCAGAAAGGTCTGGGGATATAAATTATACACTCCTTGCATGTATAAGGCCCTGGGCTCCATCCATAGGATGACAACAGCAAGCATACAGGTAACAAACCCCACTGATATTAGCAGCGCCTGTGACCCTCTGCTGTGACTGTCTATAGCTCCTGGTCTTTGTCAGCAAATGAAGTCCATGATATCTCTCACAGATCATTAGTGGTGATGAAGTACTGCTTATGTCCAGTTCTGCTGTGAAGTTATGTTCGTTACTAGGCAGGTCGTCAGACCATCTGTGGCCACAGTTTGTAGACACTAGCAAGAGGCAGCCGGACAGTTACCCAGTCAGCTCTGCTGCAAGCTGTGATCAACAACCTGCCATGACTAGAGGTCACTGTGACCAACAAGGTGAGGGCACAGACTTCACAAGCTGTTGGCTAAACTGCAACCTGCAACAGGAAGAGGTGCCATGTGCTTGTCATTTGATGGTGTTCGGCAAAAACAGACTCAAGTGAGAATTCACATCCCCGTCAAGGCGCTGCATTCTGTCTTCCTGAGATTCCCAGAGGTTGTGTGGGATGAGGATGAAGATGGAGCCGAGGGATGAGGCACAGGGAGCCTGAGCCTAGAACTAGAGCAAATGAAGAAGCAGACAAGACTTCCTGGTGGACAGACAGAAGCTCTATAGGATTATATTTTTTTGGTGGAATTAAATGATAGTCATATTGCACACAAAATTGAAATCATATAAAAGAGTTCATTATAATATATTTATCCCCCCACTCTCCCCCCCCACTGCCACCCAGTTTCCTTTCCCAGAGACAACAGGTATCGGGTTTAGAGGTTTAATTCTCTAGCTGCTAATTTATAAGATGGTGAACACAGAATTCCTTGGCCTTTCTCATTCTAGAAAACTGCTCTTGTCCTTTGGTTCGTTGATGCTCCGGTATAGATAGCTGTGCATCATGTACAGGCTTAGACCTCTCCCTCTGAAGTTAACCCACTTAGGGGGGACCTTGGGACCCTCGAGCTAAATCAACCTGAATTAATCAATGTAAGTGAACTTCTGTCTTTCCATTTATCAATCACTCTTTTTTTTGTTAATTACCTTTTGGGCTATTTTTGCAGTTTTAGAAACTGTTACTTTTAGCTGGGCATGGTGGTGCACAATCTTTAATCTCAGCACTCAGGAGGCAGAGGCGGGTGGATCTCTGTGAGTCTGAGGCCAGCCTGGTCTACAAGGCAAGCTCCAGGACAGCCAGGACTGCTACACAGAAACCCTGTCTCGAAAAACAACAACAAAACAACAAAAGACTATGACTTTATGGGCTCAATGTTAACAGCGTTTGTTTGCATCTTTATGGTAGAATTGAGAATTGATTACCCCATGCATTGTTTATATGTTTATACCAGATACTGACATAGTAATCCAATTTGAAATAATTAACATATTTATCATAGTTAGTTTTGAGAGAAGGGAGTGTACCCTGAAAAACACCAATAATTGGTAGATTCTCTTGTCTTCTGCTCCATCAGTTTCTAGTTTTCAAAAAGCCCTTGTAGTAAAGAGTCCATGAGAAGGACCGGAAGAAAATGTCAAAGTGGCTCATTCACTAAAACCATTGCTCATCCAAGGGAAGTGTTCAGCGCTGTCTTTCCAGTGCTCTCCCACAATTTAACATAACGGGCTTGCCGATTTTATCCCTTCTTTTCCGATAGATTTGCTCTCTCATTTGGCTACTTTTGCACAGCAGCATATAAAAATTGACTTCTTTATACACAGTGTACAATTCTTTATAAGTTTCCATCATAATGCTTTCTCGTCCCTGATTACATAGACATTTGCATTTTTTTTCTAGTTTTCATTATTACGATGCTGCCAAAAGCACCCTCCGAATGCTCCAGGTACAGGTGTGTTTTGTTGAGCAGGCTGGTAGTGATGGGATGGCTGAAACACTGGCACATTTAAAGTCACATCAGTGCTGTTCTCACTGGTACCCCTTCTGCTCACAAAAGACTTTAAAACGTTCTTTCTTCATAGAGCCTTCAATATTGAAAGTCATTAATATTTCTACTCTTTTTGCCAAGTAGATGGGCAAAATGGATATATGGCTGTTCGTATGCATTTTTATTATTAATAAAGTTCACCATCTTTTTATTGGTATTTCACCATCTGCTTGTTGACATTTGTGATTCTGAAAATTGTATGTTTAAAGCTTTTGCTCATTTAGCTGTTGAAATATGGGCCCCTTATAACTTTGAGGGTGCATGTATTTCAGATAACAGTTCTCTGTTGAATAATGTATGCTCTCTCCTTCACCACGTTAGTGTTTGCATACACAGAACTTTAAGTTTCTGTAGTTAAAGCTGCTGTGCTCGTTCACGTTAGTCTCTCATCCCTTGTCGCTTCCTATCCTCACCTTCTCCTCTTTAGCCATTGTTCAGTCCTTTATTCAAAATAAATTGCAATGCTTAGGGATACCTGGGTCTTTTATTTTTATCCAAGGGTAGTTGACAAACCTTGGGGCTAATGATTTTGTTTTTTGATTTTTTTTAAGTTAAAAGTTGAAAGAGATCTTTTCTAATACAATGGCTTTGCTCTCAGCATCAGAAAGCAGAGAATTCTGGGACCACCTTGGCATTGAGCCTTCACTATAGATTACTCAGTGCTGTCTGGGGATGGATGTCGTGACCTGGTGACAGAAGTTACCCCTTTCTTTAGAGCTCCCTAAGCTCCTGGGCAGCTTGCTTTCCAGCTCAAAGAGATCACATTTTTAATTGTCAGCACAAGAAGAGAAGGAAGGATGTGGAAGGAATGGAGCTACCTCCCTGTGACCCCCCAGCATAGGTGTTCTGCACAGCACTGAAAATGGCTCATGAACTCTGCCCATAGTGGGACAGGAGCCGGGATGGGAGGTGGGAAGCAAACATAGCATAAAGTACCAGTCTGATGAGTGTCCACCTGCCCTTCCTTCTTCCGCTCCCTTTCTGTGTCTCTCCCCTTGAACCTTCCATTGATCCTGTCAAGGGAGAGAACACACAGATTTACTTCTCCGCCTTTTCCTGGGCTTCCTCTCTGTCCTTCAGGGATCACACAGAAAGTTCCCATTGTGAAGCGTGTGACAACACAGACTCCGGATTGAGTTAAACTCATGGATTTCCTTCTGGACACTTCCGATGTCACAGAGTTCGCGGCTGGTTTCATAAACCTGGTGTCACATTGTAAATTAGACAGCTGTGGAGTGGCCTGGACATCTGCTTGGTTCTGTTAATTCTCTTTACGCCAAAGGAAACTAATTCTAAAGAGGTCGATCAAATGTGTACACTGTTAATAAAAGGCCTATTCATTTTTCCCAGACATGGATCAAAACTACCAGGCTCTTTTGCTTTTTAAAAAGAAAAATACAACCAAAACAAGCAAGCAAACAAAACCTTTAGCCTCCCGGTGCATAAGTCTCACAGCTGTGTGAAACTCTACAGGAAGAATAAAACAAAGGAAAAGCAAGCAGGAAGATACTCTGTAACATAAGGGGCCTCTCCTCCACTGTAGCAAGTGGGAGCAGCCATGGAAAATAAGGAGGTGCAAGAAGAGGATTGTTGCTTTAGGTTGCATCAGGTTGGATGCAGGAGGCCATTTTCTTTTACTCAGAGTTTGTTTCTCTTTTGTACCAATTAGTGAGGTAGGCTACAAAGCTCTGTGGTCACTGGCTCTCCTTGAGATGGATTATCTTGGCTATGGGCGCCTCAAGCCTATGGAGAGGGGATCTCAAACAAAGAAAGAAAAACTCTATTTTTTTAATAGTGAAACTTAGATTTAAAATTGTGTGTGTGTTCATGCTTGTGTGTGTGTGTGTGTGTCTGTATGTATGTGTGTGTGTGTGTCTGTGTGTGTGTGTGTGTGAGTGAAACTAGGGTAGAGATTGTGCAGGAGATGGGAGGAAGGCTCTTTGATGTGGAGGAAGGGTAGGTGATGGGACACCTAAGTCAAGACAGCAGAAATGGAGATTGCCAGGGAAAAAGGACGAACCAGTCAAGAGGAAGCCAAGGAGAAAGGCGGAGGTCGGCAGAGGGGTGCATGGATTGACATGCATGTCAAAATGCTGTAGTGAAGCCAATTAAGCTGTGTGTTAATTGGAGAAGAATTAAAAGGCTTCACTTCCAAACAGACCCCGATGCTCGCTGTTCTACGGGCCTGCTTCTCATTTGTTTTCATCGGACAATGCTACGGTCAGTCACAGACAGCTCTGTATTTGGCACCATAGGCTTCTTGCCAGCTTCACAGTTCAGCAATGTTTTCATCTGCCGTGCTGCATGGCACATCGCCCAGCACACAGGACTGGACAGGACATGGCTTTATGTTGATTGCAAAGCAGGAAGCCTCACCATTGGTGGTGCTGATGGCCACGCTCCCAGGAGGACTCTTCCTGATGCTGGTTCTCATGTCTAGTGGGGGTTTAAGTGCTGTTAATGGCTATTAACAAGTCTGTGTAGATTGCCACCTGCTCCCTGCCTGGACGCACTCACAGCAGTTAGCCACAGAGAATAGCCTCCCAGGGGGACTGGGACTACAGAAAAATTAGGGGAGGGATTTGTCTCATTTTCTCTGTGATGGCCTTGAGTTCCCAAGTACACACTCATGGGCCATCTGCTTCAAGCTCTGGTTGCCCACTGGCTTCCCCTCCTTGTCTTTCTTCTTCTTACCCCACCTCTCTTTCCCCCTTTTCCCATAATTGGGGAGTGTACTTACCTGAGAAAATCTATCATTTATCAATAAATATTTGTTGAGACGATTTTGTGTTACATTTAAAGAGGAAAATGGAATACAGTCTATCTGGCTTTTTTCATACAGAGGAAACCTCTGGACACAGACTATGGATAATGGTGTATGCGCTGTAAATGGTGGGCATGGACTTTGAGCTCAGACTGGGTGTGAATCCTGCCCTGTGGTCACTGCATTCCGCTTCCCTCAGTTGTCACCAGCTGAGCAACACTCCAGGTCCTATTTATTTATCGTGTGTGTGTGTGTGTGTGTGTGTGTGTGTGTGTGTGTGTGCGAGTGAGAGAGAGAGAGCGAGAGCGAGAGAGAGCACTAACCTCGATAAAAAGTCTGTGTTTGTTGGCCATCTCTGTGGGTAGAATCCAGCTTCATAAGCAAGGCAGTGTGGCTGAGGCGCCACTCAGGAGAAAGGAGGCTTACCTGCTCTGCCTGCTCTGAGTACAGGGATCTAAAATCTAATCACATGTCTGCATGTAAGGTCCATAGGACCATATCTGTTCATCATGTACCTACCTCCCCTGTAAATAAAAAAAAGGCTAAGAGGTCCTAGGGATGGGCAGCCTCCAGAAACGTTTGTAAAAATAAAAACACACTCTCTGTTCTTCTGGCTTGTCTCCTTTCTACTGGCTAAAATTGAAGTTATGGGTGGAGACCCAGCAGCTATCTTGGACCCTGATGCAAACCACGGCAGAGCAAAATCAGAGGAAGTATTCAAATCTTTGTTTTGGTGGAAAGTAATACAGATCCTGGCATGTTTTATTCAAACAAAAGAAAATGTACCTTTAGCTAACTTAGATGACGTTAATTAGGGTTCTGTACAATTTACAGGTAGTTCAGATTGCTGATCTAGCTCACAGAGAATGACTTCTATTAAAATATCTGCAGTGTTTCCTGGTGTGTGAGACACAGCTACTTAACCTGATCACTTGCGGCTGGCAGACCACCCAGAGAAGGTGGAACCTTGCTAGGAGTGTCCAGCCAGCCTGTGGCTAGCAGACCACCCCGAGAAGCCAACCATGCTAGCAGTATCCAGCCAGCTTGAACTCTTACCCAGGTTCAGGGCCTAGGTGACTTCTTGATGCTGCTACAGGATGAAGAGTTTTGTGTTTTCTCGCGAGCTTCAGCGGTTCACCATCTGCCTTTTGCCAGGTACCTTTGCTGTTCTGGTCAGAGGCTGCTGGGCTCCAGGCTCTCCCACATAAGGAGAAGCTGGCCTGTCTCCTACAATACAGCAAGATCTTGGTGGTGTTGCCAAGGCAAGCTCAGCACTTCCCCAAGAGGGAGGCGCTGTCCTGGATGATGGTAATGAGACTGGAAGGGCTGGATGCTTGCTTTGGGACAGATGTCCGCATGTGTGCATGCGTGTGTGTGTGGTGTATGGTATGTGTGGTGTGTGGTATGTGTGGTGTGTGTAGTGTGTGTATATGTGTGGTGTGTGTGTGTGTGCATGTGTGTGTGTGTGTGTGTGTGTGTGAATTGGAGGTGTCTTCCAGTATCACCCTCCACCTCCTTTTGTGAGCCAGGGTCTCCCACTAAAACTGGAGCTCTGTTTTTGTCTAGGCTGGCTGGCTGGTAAACTCCTGGGGTTCTCCTGCATCTCTTCCCTCTAACTGAAGTTACAGTGCCCACCACAATACCCAGCATTTTAGGCAGGTGCCAGGGGTCTGCATGCTGGTTCTCATGCTTAACCAAATCCCAACCTCCATTTGGCTTTTCAAAAGCAAGCAGTAATATGTACTAAACAAGCCAAATGTGCTGCGTGTCCGGGTGACACTAAAGGAGCCCATAGACATGTGTACCACAGGTCAAGGGCACAATGCACCAGTTACTGGAGGATTTGTGATTATTCAGGCCGATAGCAAGATCCCTGTCACTGCTCTCTGTGCCAGGATGGAGATGGCCTCTTCTTCCTCGTGGATGCCGTGGCCCCCGCAGTGCAGCTTGGAAACAACTGCCTAGAGTCTGCAGTGACACTTGGGAAACTGTTTCCTGTGTGTGTGCATATATGCGTATACATGTTTCATATGTGTATCTCATACATGGAAGGGCACGCCGTGGTCACTGAGAGGCAAACCTGTAGCTTTCGTCTTTGTTCTCCACCTCATTTGAGATAAGCTCTCCTCGCTGCTCCCTGCTGTGTGTATCAAGCTAGCTGGCTTCACGCTGGTTCTGGGGATTCAAACTCAGGTTCTTATCTACGCTGCAAGTCCTTTACCCCTGAGCCATCTCCCCAGCCCCATTTCTAAGTTTTGGATAATGACACATAGGATGAGTGTCTTGAAATGGTTCCCTGACTTGGACAGCTTTTGCAAGACTGTGGTATTAGTAGGCTCTGTGAAACATGTCCTCCCCACTGTGGCCAGTGGGCAGCTCTTAATGTAGAAACCCATGGTTGATCCAAGTGCTCAGGATGAGTGATTGTGTCTACACCACATTCCACCCTCATCCCAAGTTCAGAGGGGACATAGAGTGTAAGAGCCACAGAGTGGGAAGAGGGGCTATGAAGCCACGTCTCATGGGCATGACGCGGGTGCTGCACGCGTGCTCTCACTGCTGCTGTGGTCACCGGCATGAGACCCAGTTGCACTCCAGCAGGCAGCACTCACTAGACTCTGAGTTTGTGGACATGACCGAGATACAGCATACATGTGTACATACAGTATACATGTGTGTGAAGTTGTCAAAGAACAAATAACGATGCTCTAAAAATGACTATTGGATTTGAGACTTGACGAGTCCTGATCGACAAGTGTATGCCTCGATGTCTCTTTTTATAAATATTTACTTCACTTTTAATTATGCCTATGTGTTTTGGGGGTGGGGCGCACATGGGATTGTTTACAGTCTGGAAGAGTGTGTTGGATTCCCTGAAGCCGGAGTTATAGATGGTTACGAGCCACCTGACATAGGAGCTAGGAACCCAACTCAGGTCCCTGCAAGAGCCACAAGTGCTCTTAACCAGTGAGCCATCTCTCCAGTCCCTTCATTATGTCTTGGAAGGAAGTACAGAAAGATAAAGTATAAAAGTAGCTCACATTAATTTGATTGGTGCACATTAGGCTGACACATATGCTAATAACAACCGAAGAATATCTCTGTGGTAGACGCTGTCTAAGCCCCTCCCACACATTACCTCAGCTAATTCAACAGTCCCACAAGGCAAATGCAGCATTATCTTAATTCCAGTTTCCTGAAGGGGAAACGGAGGCATAGACTAATTGGTCAGGTTGCACACAATTAGTATTAAGCAGGGTTAGGATTTGAGGGAGACAATGTGGTTCTAGATTCCAAGCTTTTAACCATTACCTCAGACCTCTCTCAACACTAAACACACACACACACACACACACACACAAACGCACGCACGCACGCGCACACACACACACACACACACGTTGAAGAAATCTACACACGAATTCAGACTTTTCAGTCTGTTCTCAGACTCAGAATAGATCATTATTTTTAACAGTTCATGACAGCAATTTATACACAGATTTTGAATAGTCAGTGATATTAAAACTTTTCTGCATTCTCTGGACATTTTTTTTTGTGAGACAAGGTAGCTTTGGAGCCTGTCCTGGAACTCACTTTGTAGACAAGGCTAGCATCAAAATCACAGAGATCTGCATGTCTCTGCCTCATGAGAGATGGGATTAAAGGCGTGTGCCACTACCTCCCTGCAAGCCTTGAGTTTTTAAAAAGACTTCGTTTTAAAATTTGTGTGGGGGTGCAGTGCCAACAGAAGCCAGAAGAGGGCATCAGATCCTCTGGCTCTGAGGTTCCAGGTACTTGTGAGCCTCCTGACAGGGATCTGGGAACTGAAGTCTGGCCCTCTGCAAGAGCAGTAAACACAGCTGAACTCTTGAGTTACCTTTCCTGTCCTCTGATTTTCTTATATCTAAAATCTGAGTACTATTTTCCCTTTCTCGTTAAGAATGTTGAGCGAGAAGGAGAATGTGAAAGCCTGTATTTGTTGGAACTCTGAGTTACCCTTGACTACAACCTCAAGTTCAGCAGAGAAGTGGAAGCCATTTGGTCACAGGTGAGCCAGGTCCCCGGGACAGCCACAGCCAAAGGAGAGATCCCAACTCCGACTCTGCTTCCCTACTATTTGGTCACAGGTGAGCCAAGTCTCCGGGACAGCCACAGCCAAAGGAGTGATCCCAACTCTGACTCTGTTTCCCTACTTTGCAACTACGCCGCAATGGTCTCCTGCTGTTAGCTTGGTTCTAGAGTCTGATTTAAGCATGAAAAGTTCAAACCATCCAACTCCTCAGATGAAAGTCCATCCAGAAGGCAAAGACTCCATAAGGCTCGATGTGATTGGCTTGGATTGTTAAGCATAATTTAAACCAGTCCCCATGCTGTGGGATAATTGTCCGACTTGACATAAATGGAGTCAAATATTTCCTGAAGTGGACTTGGGTGTGTAAGATCACATCCCTCTGATGAAAACTCACAAAGTTTAGCCTTCTGGAGACACAAGGGGTGGACTCCAGAAACAGCTGCCGACTTCCTGGGCCAGGATATGGGAGCTGGCTAGTAAGCTCCGGGGCTGGATTGTTCTGCTGTGGAACCCTATGGGATTCCATTCTGAAACACTCCTCAGAACTTTGCAAGCTACAGCAGCAACAAAACCTTGTTTTAACAAGGCCCTAGATGTCATGGTTAGAATGGCAAGGGAGTACGTTTGACCTTGATCCTTGTTCAGTATTTCCTTCCACGCCTACTCATTATATTCCCCCAGCGATTTTAAAAGCTTTTCACATCCTTTCTTCTGATATGAAGACCAGAGATGGAATGTGGATAATGCATATACCATATCTTTTCAGGCAATCTTCCAGCAAACCATCACCAAGGCCCCAGTGCAAAGAACGTGATCCAGGGCAGAATTTGGAGGGGATGTTTATTGCAAGGAGAAGTCAATCCAGAAGACTAAGCCCCATGTATCTCCTATTATCCTTACTATAAATAGCCAGGCTTATTTGTTGTTATTATTTATTTATTTGTTTATCTGTCCACTGAACATTTATCTCCAGTTCTATACAGGCACCTCAATTTCAAGGGACTCAGCAGCCCCCTTTCGGGGGAAGTTTATGCGTTGTGTCCTTTTGCAGAAAGCAAGGGTCTGAACTGAGTCCTTAGCCAGTCTATACTTCCCACCAAATGTCCAGGCTTTGTGAACTGCCCCTCGCTGGCAAGCAGAGGCTGTGGGTCCCTTTGGAAACGGGAGGAACTGCTTGCCAGCCCTCCTTAGGTGCACATGTTTACATCCCCTGGGTGAGGTATTCAAAGACAGGAACCACACAGAGGCATGGAAGTCAGACAATTGGCCTCACGTTCAGCCTGTCACTGACCCGTTTAAGTATTAACTCGATTTGCAAAACTGAGTCCATTGCTGGAGGATTGTTTCGCATTGATTAAAGTGAAGATGGCGGTTGCTTGAGGAATTGTTTCATAGAGATTTTCAAGGAACTTGATGAACTCCAGTGAGATGTATGTGGGAGGCACTTGGCACCACGCTTGGCCCAGAACAGAAACTTAATACAAGTTTCCTTTCCCTTCCTCTCCTTCTTTGTTCCTCCCAGGCTCCTTTCTCTCTTGTCCTGACCCCACAGGTCACGGCAACTGTGGCGACTGTCCCGTTTTCATGTGGAGTCTCTTGGTGAGGGGAGCGCTTCTCAGAGAGATTAGGGCCTTTGTGGAGAGGTCCGTGGCTCCTGTGTTGTGTGTGTGCTCATGTACCCAAGCACACGTTTGCGCTGCTCATCAGGAGAATGGCATGAACTGGGATGCCCGCCGTGACCTTCGAGACTGCACAGTGGGGACATCTGACGTTGACTGAATGAAAGCCCGCAGCTAAGGCAAAGGAGATGCTGCTTCTAAAACGATCTCATGGCCAGTGCATCTTAAACTTGAGACAGACTGCTGATATCTAACGTAGTAAGAATATATACATCTTATAGGGACATTGCTCAAACTGGCTTCAGCCTAGAAAGGGAATACTGGTTAAATAGTTTCAGAATAGTGGGACTCTGTCCCTCCAACCCTGGCTTCAGTCCAGTGTGTCTCAGCTCAGCTCTCTCTCAGGAAGGCCAATCTTGCTGCATTCAGCCATCACCAACAAGTGCAAGGGTTTTTCTGTCATTTACATCACCATCTTAAGGAGTTCACCCCTCTCAGTGGGGCTGAGAATTCCTTGATGGGGCCTCGCTAGTCCGATCTGCGTCTCACCCACTCTTGGACCCTTCACAGTAGGCAGTGTGATCCAACTGTTCTGACAGACAGACCTGCCTCCTGGAAGAAAGGCTGGCCCAGGGGTGGAGGAAGTAGATCCAAGGGTAAAGTTTAGACACTGCTTTCAGAGGGAGGAACAGCAAGTTATAAAAACAGCAGCAACAAGGTTCTCCAGGCTTGGTATTTTAATAGCTTAGTTTGTATAGCATCAAAGTTTCACAAAGAAAGGTCTCTGGGTATCCTTGGATCTGGAAAACATCCACGAGAATCTTTCAGGTTCACCAAATGTCTAATTATTAGTGTATTTGCCCTATCAATGACACGGTAATAAAATGAATATTTTCTGTGTTTCTAACCCAGTAAACAGTGAGCACAGAAGCAGTCCCGGGAAGCTACGCCACGGTTATTTCTGCACGTTCATTTTAGACACTAATCTAGGTATTCTCACATAGGTATTTAACAGTGGGTAATATTTACAGTCCCTTGGACTGAATTAAAATGAAAATGCCTTTCCGTGCGGGTGGGCCTCATCCAATCAGCTCAAGAGGCTTAAGGACAAAATCCAAGATTTCCCTAAGAAAAGATGAGACCCACCCATGGGTTGCCAGCCCAAGCTCCTGGCTGAGTTTCTGGTCTGCTCATCTGTCACACAGGTTTTGGACTTGCCTGGACAGACCCACAACCTGGAAACCCAGTTTCTCCACCCCCGTGTCTCAAGCACTATGCAAACAAGATATATGCATGCCTCCACCTCCTCGCACTCCTGTTTGTCTGTAGCCACAGTGTGAGCTGTAGTCAGAAACTGACTGTGACCATGAAACTGGGGAGGTTGTCCCCGAAGTTCCAGTTGTACCACTTTCTTCTTCAGTACGCAAATCATTTACTGTTTTGTGCCTATAGAGATATTGCCTGTATCCAACGATACTCCTTTATATGCGTTCCTGAAAAACAAACTGGCATTGCCACACTGGAAATAATACTTGACAATACTTGAAACATAGTGCCGCTCCACCTAGGAAATCAGCTTCTTCCCAGGCATTGCATCATCAGGTTGATGGCAAGTACTACCAGTCCCCTGTGAGGACCGGCTGAAACTGGTTCAGCATGGTCATGGCTTGGTGCTATGTGATGTGGAACTCACAGACTAGGAGGAGAAAAGGAGTTTTGCAGGTGTGAGCTTCCTATGCCTGGAGAAGAGTCACCCAAGCTTATGAAAATGTAGGTTCAGTCTCTCGAGTCAGACTTCAAGCTTGGGACCAAAGAGTGCCATGTTACTGAGATCCTTGGGTGAGCCTTGGGCAAGTATGAGTCTGAGAATCATTTCAAAAAAGGCTGATTTTTTTAAAAAAAAAAAACAACAAAAAAACCTGGTCTGTATTTTTAACAAATTTGCTGTATGGCTATACAAACTGAAAGTTTTAGAAACAGAGTAACCATTTTCTGAGTCAACTAGAAAAGAAAAGTGTGGAGGCCCAAAAATGTCAGCCTATTTCCACCTTGTCCAAAGGTCAGAGAGTTGGAACTTACTTTATTCCTTCAACATTATTGTCTGTTTCTACCCCAAAGGTCCACCTAGATTTAGATCAGAGAGTTCTGCTTTCTCAAGGTTATTGTCAACAGGTGTGGCTGATAGCCAGACCTTGTATTTCAGAAATAGAGAAGTAGATTTGTTTTTACCCCAAATGAATGTCTAAGGGTCTAATTTCCTACTCCCTTAAGGAGATAGCAATGAATTCCACACAGAGAGTGGTTTCCCTACAGAATGCTTTGGTCTAGGGTGTGAGTGTGACCTGTTTTGTTCTAGCAACAGAATGTTTAACTATGGCTGTAGCCTGCTACCTTCAACTGGTCTGTTCATTTCCTTGTATCATTGTTAATGCAGTTTTGTTTGTTTTTTTTTTTTAAATTGTACTCCTACCTCTTGGGGTTGGAGTATTTTAAGCCAGTGATTTCAGTATTCACTGAAACTTCCTCCTGGTACTATTCTATGTTTTCTGTTTATTATTTTCACATGCGTCTTTGTATTCTTTACTAATATTTCTAAATCCCCACGCCCCTACCATGGCAAGCAGTATTTTTGTCGGGGTTGGTCCCCGACAGAAAAGACTAAGCACAAACTTTTAATTTTTATTTATTTCTTTTACAAAAATAGATTTTTAAATGCTTCTCATTTTTTCAAGAATCTGTTAAGAGAGAACAAAGCTATCCACAAGTCATTGATGAGTGAGTCTGTTAGCTTCCTGCCCTCTGTTGACTGTTCTGCGTCTTGTCCTCTGAGACCTTTCCTGCTGTCTCCCAGGGGTCACGTGGACTCTTTAACCTATCAACTACACATGACATTTGCCATCCAAAGACAAGTATGTTCCAGTAACCCTGACAGAATTTCACAGAAGCTTGTGAGTGGCTTCTGATACCAGGTCATTGTCTGACAGGAACAATGTCACATTGGAACTTAGTCTACTTTAGTCCCCTGGCCAAATAGACACAGCTGATGGTGAAACCCACATTGATTGAACTGGTAGCTTTAATGTTCTTACCAGGCGTCACTGTTTTCCTTCTTCAAAGTTCAATAAAGGAGCTTTCTGTTTAAAAGAAGTTCCTCAGAATCACAAGAACTTACTTTTCGAGAAAAAGGGGGTTAACCCGTATTTAAATGTGTGTCTTTGATGGAAACTAAAATATGACTATAGCACATGCTCTTTGTGTTCTTAGGAGTCCTTTATGAAAGTAAGACTTCAAGATCTACTAGGGTTAATGATGGCCTCTTCTGTAAATTAGTAGCCACCATTGTCTGAAGGATCTACAAGAGCTAGTAATGGGCTCTCCTATGAGCCATTGTTGTCTGACTGCCTGTATTCAGCCCTTGGGCTCCTGTCCCAGTCCTCAGATTGGTCTACCATGAAGATCAAAGATCAGTTTTGGAAAGAGGATGAAGGGGTGTGGGAACTCTATGACACTAGGGACAAACTCTAGGTAGCAGGAAGTCACTGGCAAATCCTTCCTACCTACAGGGACAAATATGACAATGGTCTCCGTCATGGAAGCCCACTCTGCATCCTTCTTCCAAAAGAGTAAAGCCAAGGGCTCGAGTTAGCGTGAATGAAGGACAAGCCTCTGCTTTCAGTGGTAGCCCAAACCAAACGGCGTGAGTGCTACGCTGTGAACACACCTCTGTAGAGATGGCTAAGTAGATTAAGGCCATTGATCTAAAAACTCTACAGCTGATATCAATGGAGGTGTATCTATACTTATGGGTATAGATAACAATATCCAGCATGCAGTAGATTAGAAGATTTAAACACGTGTGTTTTGATTCTGTTTTCTAAAACCATAACAGCTGGACATATCTGCATACACATATGAAGAAGGACAGGAGCTGCTCCTGGTTGAGAAACTAAGGATTAAAGGATTTACCTTCTCTGTGTGGGTTTCCTAAAAGAAAACAATTGCCATGTTTTTAAAAATTATTTTAAAACTTTATTTTAATTTATTCTATGTGTTTGACTGTTTTACTTGTATGTATGTCTGTGCACCACATGTATGTAGTGCCTGAGGAAGTCAGAAGAGGGTGTCAGATTAAGGTCCTCTTGGAAGAGCAGTGAGTGCTCTTAACCACTGAGCCATCTCTCCAGAAAGCTATTGCTTTTTTTAATTAGAGAGAACTTTAGATGTTTATAAGATGAAGCTCTAAAATATTCTTCTGGGGTCATATTTCTGCATGAACTTGAAGGGTTCATTTTATGATATAGGTCTGGTGAAGTTTGGATATAGGATTCCATCTGGGCTTGGTTCTCAGGGTTGGGAGCAGATGATGGACCATGTACACAGTGCAAGGAAGGCAGGGCTGGATGGAAGAAGCCATCACACCCGGACTGTGTCCTAGCCCACTGGGAGGTGCTAGAACCATGAAGCCCACTGAACAACGGGCCCTTGCGCTGTCCTTGTCTGGGGGCCACCCTGGGGAACATGAACAATGGTTGGGAAAATGGGGGAAACACTTGAGCAGGAACACCTGGAAGCTCTCTGCTCCCCAAGCTGCAGGGAAAGACTTTTCTAGAATGGGGATCTGAGCTGGGCTGAGGATGTCTGCCTTTCTCTGCCACAGTACCTGTCTACCTCTCCGTGGATAGGCAAGCTCGGGCCTTTGCTCACAACAAAGATGGCAGGAGGGAAGGGCCTAGAGTTTCAATTTTCTCGAAGCCACTGGGTTTTGGTTTGGTGGGGTTCTTTTTGGTTTTTTGTTTTTTATTTTTATGTAACCAATACTTCATCTCTCCTTCAGTTTTATGAGAAAAAAATATTGTTTGTTGAGAACTGGCTTCTTTGTCTGTGGAAACTACAGGGAATGCAGTCATTTATGTTATCCCAAATATGTATGTATCTCTACAGAGATCTACCATCTGTCTTCTATCTACCTATCATTCATCTGTCTCTCTCTGTTTGACTATCTATCATTTATCTATCAGCTGTCTACCACCTATCTATCTATCTATCTATCTATCTATCTATCTATCTATCTATCTCCAAATTGTCTTTCTAGCTAT
Organism: Ondatra zibethicus; assembly: GCA_004026605.1. NCBI lineage: Eukaryota > Metazoa > Chordata > Mammalia > Rodentia > Cricetidae > Ondatra > Ondatra zibethicus. Next base: position 151,694 of record PVIU01002366.1, on the reverse strand, counting down.
CTACCATCTATTATCTATGTATTTACTTATGATTCATCTATATATCTACATATTGAATGTCTATCATTTGTCTATCATCTATCTATTGATGTGGAATTCTCCTCTGTATGCTATGAATATGTTTTATTATCATTGGTTAATATAGAAGCTGCTTTGGCCAATGGCTTAGCAGAGTAAAGATAGGCGGGAAATCCAAACAGAGATATATGGAGTAGGCAGAGTCAAGCAGATGCAAGCCAGCCACCGAGGAAATAAGACATGTAGAAAATGAGGTAATACCATGGTCATGTGGCAATACTTAGATTAATAGGAATGGGTTAATTTAAGATGTAAGAGCTAGTTAGAAATATGCCTGAGTCATTGGTCAAACAGTATTGTAATTAATATAGTTTCTGTGTGATTATTTGGGTCTGGGTGACCAGGAAATGGAAGCACAGTCTCTGTTTACAAAATGTGCCCAATATTCGGCAATGTAATCCACATAAAGCCTAAGAAAACTTAAAAAAAAGGGCTTCTAGACCCACAAAAATGGGAGTTAATTGGAGCTTCTTGGTAGCTGCATTTTTTTCAGATAGGCTCTGTTTGTGAGCAGAGGTGCAGCTTCTTTAAGAGAAGGCTTCCTGGTTCACGCAGGTGGCAGGAATTACTCTGGCTCTTTTGGGAGGTCCTGCTACGAAGCCCTTAAATGGGGGTTGAGAACAGCATGTTACAAATTGCTTTATGGTGACCTGGACCCTCCGTGTCCCTGGAGCTGGGGTAGTGAGCATGGCTCGAAGAGGCAGTGGACATACCTCTGCCATGTTGGATGGGGCAGAGTGAACAGGTACAGCTGCAGCATTAGACCTAGCCATGCCCGCATAGCATTTAAAAAACAAACCAAACTCTCCTGGTCATAAAATGATTACTGATATCCAATAAAGACAGATTCAAACACAAATAAACCTCTGAACAGGTCATAGTGTTTAAAAAGTGTATGTAGGCTTAAGAAAAAGAAATGGGTATAGGCAGTAATAGAAAGAAATAATTTTTAAAAAAAAAAAACAAAATCTTTAAAGAGATAGTAAAACTAATATTAAAAAGCCACATAAAGATGGAAAATACACAGAGTCTGGATTATGTATACTATTATTTCCTTTGTATTTTTGACTGTTAATGAGTTAACTGCTGAAGAACATTTGGTTCTGGGGGCTGCTAAGCTAAACCAACACACGTATTTTAAAGGTATCTTGACTTCAAAATTTGAGCCAAAGGATATGGTACTTTGGAAAAGAGGTTCTGCTTTTGTTTCCAGGGAAGATGAGAAACTGTGGATTCATTCCAGGCTAATGTGGTTTGATGGAACAAGACCCCCGAAAGGTCTCTGTGAACCCTAAAAATACTTCACCCAACAAACAGCAGGAAGCAGGTTGAAGAAATCAATCCCCAAATTCCCAAAATGCTTGTTTATAAATGTTTGTTTTCACTTAAAAGGGGTTGGTTATAAATAATTAATGGTCACAGTCAATTTCTAAAAAAAATAAGTGGGATACACTATCGAGATGAATACTTTGCATTGGCATGGATCTTGGTCTGCTGATACAAATTTAAGGTCAATTTTGTTACACTGTGTATATGTATATTTCTGTCCTTGTTTAGGGTATTACGTTTATACAGTTCATTTAAGAATGTAATGTACAATTAAAATTTACAGATTAATAGATAGTCATTTATAGTAGTCAAACTTGTAGTCATGTTAGTTAGGTTTTCTAGATATATAGACAAATATTTTAGCTAGACAGTTAATCTTCAACACTTCAAAAATATACAGAATATGGCATTTAAAAGGTTTTATGAACTTAGACTTTCCTAAACAGACATGTCTATTTCTGGCAGCACCAATTACTTCAAGAGGATGATGGGCATTGAAGAGGCTCCTTATGGAGTTTGCTAGCCATGTGGGCAAGAAACTGCTCTTGCCTGGACTTCTTGACTGTATGTTGTATAAACTGGACATGCAGGATCCACAGAAAAATGACTGCTGAACTTGTCAAAAGAAGGTGAGACAGTCCTTCAATGTTCCTGCTTCATGAAAGAGTCTGCTAGACATTTTGCAGGACACAGAAGAAAGTGACTGACAAACTACCAATATAGATGAAATAGTCTCTGAAATTTCCTGCTTCATGGAAATGTCTGCCAGATACTATGGGCCTGTAGGCTGACAATGGATGCCCCTATGTTACAGAAGAACTTTGGATGACTATTGAGGCATCAAGCTGTCTCTGTCAATTCTGGAGTTTTGAAAGTTGCTTACAATGCACTTCCTGTTTACTTAGGTAATATCTCCTTCTGGGGTCTTTGGTAGAGTTGAAGATAGATAGTTATAGTTTTGCTTAGTTATGATAAAAGATAAATTAGTTATAAAACTTTAGACTCACAAAGATAGGATAGATGGTAGAGTGTTTTCCTTACTTTGCCAAATGTAAATGGACTATATATTGTAACTATAATTCTTGCTTAATAACTGTTGTTATGTGTAATTTTTACTATATTAAAGTTAAAACTTTCCTTTTTATTTAGACAGAAAAGGGGAGATGATGTAGGATTACCCTCTGTATGCTATGAATGTTTCATTACCATTGGTTAATGAAGTAACTGCTTTGGCCAATGGCTTAGCAGAGCAAAGACAGGTGGGCAATCTGAACAGGGATATATATAGAGAGAGTAGGCAGAGTCAAGCAGATGTAAGTCAGTCACTGAGGAAACAAGACATGTAGAAAATGAGGTAACACCACAGCCACATGGCAATATATAGACTAATAGAAATAGGTTAATTTAAGATATAAGAGTTAGCTAGAAATAAGCCTGAGCCATTGGCCAAACAGTGTTGTAATTAATAAAGTTTCTGTTGATTATTCGGGTCTGGGCAGCCAGGAAACCAAAGCAGAGTTTCCATTTACAGTCTATCATCTACCTCGCTACCCAGTCACTTATCTATCAATCACTTATCTATCTATATCAGTTTATTGTTATAAATATCTCCAAATGCTTTTTAAAAAAGCTACTGAGAAAAATATGAATGGAAAATATTTAAACTCATAAACAATTTTACATTAATTCACATTCCATCCTCCAAATAGCTCCTTGAAAAAAAATTAGTATTAATATCCCACTTTATAAACAAGGAAATGATGACACCAAATGATTAAGTCACCTTCTACAAACTCCTCAGTCAGTGATAAAGGCAGAAGTCTGGCTTTGGAGTCCTTATTTATAAACGTGGTTAATTCTCACTTTAACTGACTAAGTATGTTCACCGAATGTCAGGACTGACAACAGAAGCAGAGGAAAGGAAGCGTTAGGTGTGAGCCGTCATGATGACGGTGTCTTCTCAGGTGTGAGCCATCGTGATGACGGTGTCTTCTCAGGTGTGAGCCATCATGATGATGGTGTTTTCCTAGGTGTGAGCCATTCATGAAGATGGTGTCTTCCCAGGTGTGAGCCATCATGATAATGGTGTCTTCCTAGGTATGAGCCATTTGTAAAGATGGGTCTTCCTAGATGTGAGTCATCATTAACGTGGGGTCTTCCTAGGTGTGAGCCATTATAAAGATGGGGCCTTCTTATGTGTGAGCCATTGTGAAGATAATATCTTCCTAGGAGTGAGCCATTCACAAAGCCTGGGTCTTCCTATATGAACCATTCAGGAAGATGGGGTCTTCCTAGGTGTGAACCATTTGTGAAGATGTGGGATCTTCCTAGGTGTGAGTCATTCATGAAGAGGGGTCTTCCTAGGTACCCAAGAATAATGGGCTGGGAGGCCTGGGTTGTAGACAGGGCTGTGATTAATGCTATAGGCTTGCCTCTGTCACTCTTTCCTTTGACCCGATAGAAAGTAACCACCCAGGAATGGAGAGATGCTCAGAGGACCTGGGCTTGGTTCCCAGCACCCAAACAGCAGCTTTCAATGGCCTGCAGCTCCAGTTCCAGGAGCTATTATGCTGATGCCTTCTTGCCTCTGCAGGTAACACTTAGCACTCATACACATATATGCACAAGGCAAAAATAAAATGTTAATACTTACATGAAAAATAAAGCAATTATCTGTTTGCATTCCACCTTGAAATGTAAGGTGCCTTTCACTCTGGAGTTTGGCACATCTCTCATTCTGCCTATACGTGTTGTCTTGACGGTCCCCTGATTCATCATAAAGCCTGTGGGATCCTGTATCATTTCTAGACCCACCCCATTCCCTTTGCTATTGTTTTCTGAGCAAAAGGTGACAGGTGATCTTTCCAAATGACATTTGGCTCTGTCTCTAAGTAGTGCTGGGGCAAAATTCTGATTCAGATCAGTTTTTGGGTCTTGTAATTACAATGACCAACATCCACAGTCTACACAAGTGCCCTTTGCTACTCCCATTATGGACAGTGTCCACTAACAGGGAAACTTACCTAGACATTCATTAAATATTTGACATGCCTGAACCTCAGAAGCCCTTCAAAGAAAGTATTAGGAAGAGCATTTTCTGTGATAAAACCTCTTCTTCACGGCTCTCTCGCCCCCATTTTCCAGGAGCTAAATGCTCGCTTTGAGCAGCCACCAACGTTAATAATAATCTCAGTAGACATTGGAAAACCTGTTCATTGTCCTTCATGACTCATTGACATTTCCCCCAATCCCTAAGTTATGTTAACTGCTCCTTTTCTGACACAATCCATATTTTACTGGAGTAAAAACATTTTGTATCCTACCCTTTCAGATTTTAAAATTAGGGCATCATAACTGGAAGATAGACTCGGTTCCACAACAAACTGATTTATAACCTTGGCTCATGCTCCCCACCCCCACACACAATCTTTTCCCCTCTCAAATTGTAGTTTATGCACACTCAGCCTGGGCCACCGTTATAGAGAAAACACTTATGATGTAGGAACATGGCCCGACCCTTAAGGCCAAAGCATGCAGCTTGAAGAGGCCACACCTCCCTGCATCCGTGCTCATGTGAGCTTCTCCCTTAGCTGTCCTGACCATTACCTGGCTTCCTCGGGTTCCTCCTTATGAGCTATGCTGAACTAAGTCACATGATGTGAAACTTTCTGCTACCCCGGAAGGTCCCCAAAAGTCAGACTTTTCCTTTGTTGCGAGACTCCTTGGGGCTTTTCTGTGACCCATGCCTCTGTCATCCCTTTCATGGCAGTGCTCTCTCTCTGTCTCTCTCTCTCCTTCTCAGTGAAGCTTCTCCCCAGATTCTAAAGCCTCTTTTCCCCTTGTTTCGATCCCCATATATTCATGCATTGTGCAGTTGTGTCTCATGCTCTCCCTCTATGTATTGTACATTTGTGCCTCACACTGTTCCTCATATTGTACAGTTGTGTCTCATGCTCTCTGTCCCACCTGGAGACCCAATCTTGGCCTTGAGGTCCTCTCATTCCAATAAACCTCACTGGAGGGAATTATGTCAGCTTCTTTTCAGCACAAATCTCTGCTGTTAGCTTTTGTTATGTTTAAAGCATGAGTTTTATTGAATTACATCTTTGTGGTGGTTCTTTGGTCAAGTTAGTGGAGAATTATGAGACCCAGCTTGGGAATCTCATTTTTTATTAGGAATGGGAAACATACAAGAAACCATGTCATAACCAGAGTCGTGCTATTGTCTACATTAGAAAATCAGCTTTAGTGATGATGCATGGTTAGTTTTTCCCTTGCTATGACAAACATCTAGGAGAAATAGTTTAAAAGGGACGGACTCATAGGTATCCTTGTTTCAGTAGAGAAAGACTGTGAAGATAAGGCATTCCCTGTAGGGGGCCTGGGGAGAAAGCTCAATGATTAGGAGCATTGACTACTCTTACAGATGAACCAAGTTCAGTTCCCAGCAACCAGCTGGCTATAACTCCAGCTACAGTCACCTGTAACTCCAGTTCTAGGCTACGTGACAACCTTTTCTGGTTTCTGTGGGCACTGTTTGCATGTGATGCACACATATACATGCAGATAAAACATTTTATGGCTATGTGTTCATGATCAATGAGTGGTGATACATCCAGAGGACCCACCTTTGTTACCTCTCTAATGCTGTGTGAAAACCCTATGACCAATACTTTTACTGGGCTCAGGGTTCCAGAAGGTCAGAGTCCCCGATGGCAAAACCAAGGCAAGCCCACAGGAGGCTGGAGCAGCATCTGAGAGCTCACATCTTGATCCACAGCAGGAGGCAGATAGCATACTATGGAAAGTCATGGGCTTTTGAAATCTTAAAGCCAACCCTTAGTAACACACCTTTTCCAAAAAAAGAAAAAAGAAAAAAGCCACACCTCCTAACTCTTCCCAAACAGTTCCACAAATGGAGACCAAATATTCCAACAAATGAACCTATGGGAACTACTCTCAATCAAACCAGCATGTGACTTCAAACAGTAACATATGCAGGAAGAAGAGAGGAAGGGGAAGGGGAGAAAGAAGAGGAAGGAGAGGGGAGAAGGAGGAAGAGGAGAGGAGAAGGAGGACGAGGAGGAGGAAAGAGAGGAGAGGAGAGAAGAGGAGCAGAAAGAAAAAACATGAAGGGGGAAGCAAACAGATTCATTTTGCTAACAATAATTCTCCAGTTAGAGGACTCAATTTCTACATTGTGAACCTGGTAATGAAAATGCCCTGAACTTTAGCTCTTAGCATCCCATTTGTATCTTGAGGAGGAAAATGTTCCCCAGAGAAAATCTAGAACACGAACTGTGAAGGCTCACATTAGGCTGGTGAACCAGAGTGGACTTTTAAGCCTGGTGCTTGACTTGGAAAGACTCTAAGTGCTTTGTAGTTTATTTTTGGAAAAGAGAATAAGATCAGGAGGAAAGTGGGTCAGAATAGCAGGGATAGGACATGGGAAGAATCTCAGCTTTTATTTTTTCCCCTCCCAAATGATAGAAAAAAAACAAAGAATATTGATTTGAGTGAAGGGTGACAGCCACTGACTTGTCCGCCATTCGGAGACAGTCCTGCCAGGTGACAGGCTGGTGACTGCGGTTTGTTGGCCTCATTTCCTGGGCCTTAATGAATGCCCCATCCCCCCTTTTTTCTGGCTGAAGGATTCTGACTTCGTTTGAACAATTCTGAGTCAGCTCGCAGTCCTGAAGTTCAGACAACCTTGATACTAAGGGAGGGCTAGAGCTAATCAACAGGGCAAGTGTTTCTAAAGAATCTGAAATACAACGTTTTGGTACAAATGAAAACCTGAGCTAGGAATGACAGCTTGCAACATGCTTGTTTTTTAAATAATATAAAGCACACTCATTACAGAGGTAGGGATAGGAGCAAATTAGAGAAGACAAAATACTTGGATACTATTGCTTACATTTGGGATATTTAATTTTTCTTCCTGGGACATTTTATGTTTCATCTGTTTTACATAATATTGCTCATTTTAAATGTATATTTGTATTCTATATTCTAACCTTAGGTCAAGAGGAAAGAATTCCCAGGTTCATTTTATTTTAGCATCCACTTACCCAACTTTAAGCAGCTATTGCATATGCAAACAACACAGTCCGTTGATCCTCTCTTACACATGAGAGTTCAAGTTGCTGCTTATTAGTTTCACTGGGATGAATGTTTTCAGGTGTCCCACATCTGATTACTAGACCAACTGAGGGTGAAAACAAGTTATTGGGGAAATGCATCTTAATACAGTAAAACTCATTACAGTTCCGGGTGTCACATATCTGAGTGCAGATATAGAGAAGTCAGAACGGATCACGTGTGGGTGGCTTCACACTCCACTAGTGTATGTTTAAGGCGAAGTGATAAGCTGAGAATTGGAGCTGCCACTGGGCTTTCCTAGAGCAACTCCAATGTCAGAGACCACTAACCAGGGCAGGGCCATGGGGATTAGGAAAATAAGTAAAGAGAAGGAAGACACAAGTGAAAATAATACAACAGAAGCATAGGATAGTACCAGGAGGGAGTTCCAGTGACTACTCAAAGGGTTTGGCTTTAAGGTTTCAAAAGCCCATGTTTAATTTTCCATACACTTTTATACCCCAATATGACAGGAGGGTGGGGGTGGGAGAAGATTGCTTTAACATGATACAAAGGACAATTAGAACAGTTACTTGCTTCAGTACTTGAGACATCAAGCCGTTAATTCATGAGAAGCATTTTGTTGTTTAGGCAATGAAGCCACCCTAGATCAAGTATCCTGAAGGCAGCCACTCCCAAGGTTAAACCTATTTCAAAAGAAGGAGCAGAGTAGGCTTGAATTCTCTGACCTTTGGTCAGAGTGGAGTGAATCTACCCATATGGACCATCTTAATGTCAAAAAGACCAAGTAACCACACCCCAGATCAGGGTGTAGTCACACTTATTGTGGACAACTCTGAACAAGCTAAACTCTCTGACCTTCAGACAAGGTGGAAATAGGCTCACAGTTTTGGGCCTCCACACTCCTGGAAGAGTCAAGAGAGGCTTATCTGAAGAATAGGTACAGTGGGCAGGATGTGTCAGGTAAGAGAGGGTGTACTCCAGAAGAGGAATGTTCTCAGCGTAGTGGAAGGAGCTGGGAAGGCAATCGAAGATGAGCAGAGATCAGAGGTCTAAGAGCTCATGGTGGATAAAGACACTTGTTGCAATGAGGGATAGATTGCAACAAACAAAAATGGCAAAGAAAATTATTTTTAAAATCCCTTGGGGGCTGGGGAGATGGCTAGATGGGTTAAGGGACTTGTTGCCAAGCCTGTTGACCTAAGTTGGAGCCTCAGAAATCACATGGTAGAAAGGAAGGAACCGACTCCTGCAAGCTGCTCTCTGATCTCCTCGTGGGTAATGTGCCAGCAGCAGACATTTTCCAGCGAGTAACTAGATGAATTAATTAATTGTGATTAATTAAACAAATCATTTTAAAATGTCACTCCGGACCCAGCACACATAGCATCCCCTCAGATCATTTGATGACTCCATGAAGGAATGAAAACCCGTTGGTCCAGTGCATATGCTCACTACTGTCCAAGTGTTTGGTCCTCAGCGTTTTCCAGATGAGCAAACACTGCTTCCCATCAATGGTTTAAATGCTCAATAATTTACATCTTGGCCTACTTTTGTTCTGACTAAGTATGGCAGTTATCAGGGTAACCCATAGCCATCAGAAACAAGTGGCATCAGAACCTGGGGTTCACAGCAAAGTGCTAAGGAGCCCTGTGCTTTGTGCTCTTTGCTCAAGGGTCACAGCAAATATTTTGAAGCTCACTCCAGAAATTTCTATTAAACGTGTAAAAACAGAACCGCGCTCACATAGACTCTGCAAAGCAAGTCTATGGAGATGCCCTGGAGACTGCAGGCATTCCAATACTTGTTTTGTCTTCCCAACTATGGCTGTTTGGTTGCTCTCTCTCTAGTCCTTGACTCCTGAGTCCCTTTAAAAATTAACATGACTTAATCTTGTATCCTGCTATATTACTGAATGTGTTTATGAGTTGTAGAAGTTCCTTGGTAGAATTTTTGGGATCACTTATGTAAACTATCATATCATCAGCAAACAGTGAGAGTTTGACTTCTTCTTTCCCAATTTATATCCCCTTGATCTCCTTTTGGTGTTTTATTGCCCTGGCTAAGACCTCAAGAACTATATTGAATAGATATGGAGAGAGTGGACAACCTTGTCTTGTTCCTGATTTCAGTGGGATTGCTTGGCGTTTCTCTCCATTTAGTTTGAATTTTGCAGGAAATGGATGGAGCTAGAAAACATCATTTTGAGTGAGGTAACCCAGACACAGAAAGACAATTATCACCTGTAATCACTCATAAGTGTTTTTTTTTTTAAACATAAAGCAAAGAAAACCAGCCCACAAATCACAAGCTCAGAGAACTTAGACAACAATGAGGGCACTAAGAGAGATATACATAGATCTAATCTACATGGGAAGTAGAAAAAGACAAGATCTCCTGAGTAAATTGGGAGCATGGGGACCTTGGGGGAGGGTTGAAGGGGGGGTGAGAAGCAGGGAGGGGAGCAGAGAAAAATGTAGAGCTCAATTAATTAATTGAATTTAATTAAAAATCAATTAAAAATTAATATGACAATTGTGTAATTCATATATATTTAAAAGGGAACACTATTTCTTTAAAAAACAATTATGGCTATTTACCATTCTGTAGTCCAGGAAATGAAATATAAACATATTAGTGTATACTGGGATCATTTTCTCCACATTTGCTCAGCATCCCTGAAGCCTGGAGCTGCTGCTAATAAACACTGGAGGGGGCGATGAAGCTGGTACTTGGGCACAGGCACCTGGGTCAGGAAGCTCTGACTAAATTACTAGAATGGAAACACCAAGAACAGATGCAGTAGAACCATATCGCCTAGCCAGGGTCGCATTCACGGATAAACAGGAAAACTGAGAGAAACAAACAGAAGATTCGGGTACCGTCCAGTGCATTCTCTCATTGTACTCGTTTGTAAAAACCCAATAAAATGAATGCATAGTCTGGTCTAATATAAAGAAATAGAACCCCCCCCCCGGCTCGAGATTAAATGTGGTGGGACGCACTGGCATGCAGGGATTAATTTTTGGTGGCAGATGCAGAAGAGGGTGGAGACATAGCTGGTGCTTGTTTCCAAGGAACCTGGAGAAGAGCTCTCTCCGACTACCAGACACATGTAGATGCCACGCATCGGATAGAGTTCTATAAAGCCCATGTCAGGGGCAGAGGAGGTCAGGTATTTGATTTATGAAAAGCACCGTGGATATGAAGAGAAGATTTTATGGGGCGGTCTGGGAAAGGGTGGCAATTTGGCTTGGTACCTCTTGATGCAGCGTTGAATGGAAATAATCTGCTTTGCTTTTAGGAACATGTTTTCGAGAAGGAGCAGTCAAGTATTTTGAGGATCTTCCTATTCTGGGTGTAATGACTAAGACCTTTGTAAGCCACCTGCGCTACAGTAAGTGAGCGGAGGGTGGAGCCAAAAAATGTGCATCTGGGTCCCCTCCCCCAGAGTTCTGTTGAATTCCTTACTCGCTAGTTCTGATAGTTTCTGGATGCTGAGAAGGACGATTAGGGAAAAATCCCATGATCCGGAAGTTATTCTGTACACCATTTTAGAAGGCCGGTGGGAGGGTTTTACCCATGGGCTCTGTGGGCCAACCTGCCCGCCTTTCAGAAGGGGATGGAACAAGCTTAGGCCTGAATAGTTTGCAATGAAGAATGGCTGCTTGCAAGGAAAATACATAACAAGAAAAATAGTCAACGAAACACCGAGTGATACAGCAACCAAGGCACATTTCCAGATCTTCCTGTCAACAAGTCACAGTTCTTCGTAGGGCCCGGAAATGGAGTATCCGCACAGAACTTTCCACATCCCACGGGCCAGTGAGCTAAACTCTGGGAAGCCTGACTGAGGACCCCCTCACTCATTTCAGGAGAGATTCTGCTCTCAGGGCAAGGTCCCAAGGCACCTCTCCCGGCCCCCTTACTCCGGGGGCGGAGCTAACTGACCGGGACTGAAGAAAGGGACGCTCCAGGCTGGGAGGCATCTATCTGTTCAGCGGGAGAATCTCTGCCTGTTCTGCAGCGGGGCTAGTCCAGAGTTAACTTGGGTTGAAGGTGGAGTAAGACAGCACAGAGGGCTCCAGTCCCCGGGTCACCGTGAAGGGACACATTCCCAGTCAGCAAGTCCAGTTTTGAACTTCCATGAGGGAAGTAAGTTCACCAGAATCAGGGGCGGTTTTTTTTTTTTTTTTTTTTTTTTTTGCAGTAGCTGGTTTTTCAAGCCTCTTTCTTTATCTTTTGAGCAGTTCATTATTCCCCAGTTCTTTAAGGCTGGTGACTCAGTTTGCTTAACCCTGGGGGAAACTCCAGAAACTATGGGATTTTGCTGAAAGACAAAGCCCCTTTTGTTACTGGGACCTTTGGTTTGCTTTCTTTGGAGGCCACTGGATTAGTCAGTAACTGTGAAAGCCATCACATAAAATTGTTTGAGTACAATCCAGCTCGGAAGGAAAGAGATGAGCTAGGCTGGTGCCGTGGCGCCCTGTATTTTGGGCACTCTTGCAATGTGAAGTGTAAATAGTTTCTTAGAGTAATGACTGGCGCTGTGAAGGTTCTGACTCAGAGATACAGGGAATTTCCCCGACCCCTCAACCCTGTCTCCCCCGAAGCCAACACTGTGTGTAATCACAGAACAGTGTCCACCAGAAAACTGGCGCAAGCACAGACTACAGCTGACTTACATCCCACAGCTCTTTGTGTGCAGTTTGTAAGCACAGGACCGTGTATCAGTGCGTCACACGTGTGGCTTCACGGAACTGGAATCTTTATATTAAGATGCAAAGCTGAATATTCTCCCAAAGTCCTGCTCACGCTAATCCTCCATAACTCCCCACACCCTAGCCATCCCCGACCCACAGAAGCCACTCCCCTACACCCTAGCCATCCCCAACCCACAGAAGCCACTCCCCTACACCCTAGCCATCCCCAACCCACAGAAGCCACTCCCCTACACCCTAGCCATCCCCAACCCACAGAAGCCACTCCCCTACACCCTAGCCATCCCCAACCCACAGAAGCCACTCCCCTACACCCTAGCCATCCCCAACCCACAGAAGCCACTCCCCTACACCCTAGCAATCCCCAACCCACAGAAGCCATAAACCCTCAAGGCTCACCTTGGGGGGGGGAATGCACATCCTCCAGCAAGGTCACACTTGCTAAAGGTTCCCCAACCTCCCCAAAGAGTGCCACCAGTTGGGGGCCAAGTGTTCAAAGACGTGAACCTATGGGGGATGAGGGACATTTCTCTCAAACCACCGCATTCATATGATGTGGTGTGTGTGTGTGTGTGAGAGAGAGAGAGAGACAGAGACAGAGAGAGAGAGATCTTTTTCTCAGTGAAGTAAGTATTCCAATTCAAGCTCATTTTCTAACTGGGATTTTGAAAAACTTTGAGTTTTGAGGGCTCTGTGTAGTTCACACTTAGGTTCCCTAGTTGGCTGTGTGGTATAAAAATGCATTCACTTTCATTTATTTTTATCCTTTTAACAATGTTTTCATAGAAAAATATTTTAAAGCTGGTGAAGTAGGATATGTCAACTTTTTCTTATGAATTATACTTTCTAAATCTCAAGATTTTTTCTATGTTTTTTTCAAGATTTTTATTTATGTGTATGTGTGTGAGTCTACATGATTGTATGTATACCATGTGAATGAGGTAGTCTGGTTAGGCCAGAAGAGGGCAGTAGATTTCCCTGGAGTTACAGACAGCAGCTGCCATGTGGGTGCTGGGAACAGAACCAAGCCCTTTGCAAGAGCAGCAAGTGCTCTTAACTTCTGAGCCGTCTCTTTAGCCTTCATCCTATATTTAAACTCCCAATATTTTGTCCTTTTACATAGACATCCATGATCTGTCTTGTTTTGACACAGAATCTTGTAGGTGGAGACTGCTCATTTATTTCCCAGTCTCCCAGACCCGAATAATAACACAGAAACCATATTAATCACAGCACTGTTTGACCAATAGCTTAGGCACATTTCTAGCTAACCCTTACATCTTCAATTAACCTATTTCTATTAATCTGTGTATTGATACGTGGTTATGGCCTACTGGTAAGGTTCTGGTTTGCAGCTGATGGCTTTCTCCTTTGGCAGCTACATGGCCTCTCCCTGGCTCTGGCTTTACTCTACTAAGCCATTGGCCAAAACAACTTCTTTAATAACCAATGTTAATAAAACATATTTATAGCATACAGAAGGGAATCCCACATCAGAATCTTATCTAGCCCAGGGCCCAACAGCTGCCTTCCTGCCAAAACCTCTCAAATGCAGGGATTGCTGGCCTGTGCTACTATGTGCTGCTTCTGCAATCCATTTCCAGCAAGTTCTTATATAGGGTGTATGTGAATGAGTTTCTTATTTCCTTTCCTTATGAATGTCCAATTGTGTGCACAGTTTTAGAAAAGAAACAAGCATTAAGTCAAACTGCCTATGACAGTCTCTGTGTTTTTAAATTCTCTCAAATGACAGACTGGGAGTCAAGGCGGAGGTATCACTGTGGTCTCTGTTTGCATTCCTGCATATCCATAAGGTTTTGTAATGGTTTAAGGCAGGTTCTTGAATAAGCAGTCACAGACCAAATATAGCTGGCAGACGTAACTGTTCCATACATTGTTTGTGAAAAATATTGTGTGTAATGGCTTTATTTTCCTTGGGTGTATCCTCAGTAGTGGAATGCCGGATCATCTGGTCATTCTGTTTCCAGTTTTTGTGAGGAGCCTCCATACTGTTTTCCAGAATGGCTGTGCTAATTTACATGTAGTTAGGAGAAACCACTTATAGAGTTCTACACTGTAAGGTAACTATATTCTACAAGGGTAGGGAAAGGGCGTGAAGGCTCCTGTGTGACTTTTGACTCTTGCCCTGATGAAACACCATGACCTAAAGCAACTTAGAGAAGAAAGGGTTTATTTGGCATATGGTTCCAGAGGGATAAGAATCTACCACTGCAGGGAGGCATGGAATCAAGAGGTAAGCAGAGTGGCTGGATCAGGAAGCTGAGAGCTCACATCTTTAAACATGAGCCCTTCCCGAGTGATGTACTTCCTCCAGCCAGGCTCCATCACTTTCCCAAATAGTACCATCAACTAAAGACCAAATGTTCAAATACCAGAGCCTGTGGAGGACATTCTCATTAAAATCACCACAGTTCTGAGCACAGAGAAGGAGTCACTGCTCCAGGGGTTGAATATGCTAGTTACCCTGGCGTGGCCGTTGTCCATGATATACTTGTATCAAATTATTCTTTACCTCAAACTAGGCATAAATATGTGTGGGCTACAAATAAGAGCACAGTAAAGTTCATAAAAATATTTTGAGCATACTGGGAGTCTAGGAGAGACGATGGCAGCCATGATAGCCCTCTCCAGCACAAACGATGGCTGTCTTCCTCTGCTTCAGTCATTCAGGCTGTCTGCAGACAAGTGACAGGAAACAGAGCAGAAACAAAACTGCTCGTGTTGCTGAGAAATTCTGAAAAATAAACAGTAATCAGGAAGAGTGATGAGGGAAGGGAAAGGATTAACAATAAATGCCAATGTTTTGTGTTCTGTTCTGCCTTGTTTTAAAGTTTGGTTCTGCTCATATTGAGTCCTGGTCTGAACAGATGTGGGCTTAAGTCTCATGCCTGTCTGTGGGCTTAGACCTAGAGCACAGATCTGGAAGGTGCAAGGAATGTCGTCACATGTGAAGTAGAAGAGGCAGGAAGAGGATCTGGCTCTTGGTCTCCAGCTGACTCTGATCACTTGTTGATAATGTTCTTAGGAGAGTTAAAAGCGGGGAGGTGTGGGGAAATGGGTTTCTTTATGTAGAGATCTATGTCAAATTCAGAAACATTAGATGCATCTAATTCACAATTAGGTATTAAATAGAAGAATTAAGGGGCTCTGGTATTATCCCTCTCTACCCAGAAAGCTGACTACATTGGATCACAGCGTTGTAAAGAAAGTTATACCTCATAGAGTAAAGAAGGTTAAGGAAGAAAGACCAGCGTAACAGGGAGCTCTGTGGTGCTCTCTACCCAATGTAGGCCCAGTATATGGAGGTAGAGTACGATGTAGCCAGATATACAGTCTGTGAAAACATGCAAATGGAAGACAGCAGGCTGCTTCCTCCAGGGAAGTCACCATGCACCTTGCTACCTCTGCTCATTGCCAGCTCCATGCCAGACCCTGTTATAGGCAGAGAGGCAGCTTTGCGAGCTGCTTGTTCTATAGTGAGCAGGATGGTGCAGTGGTTTCCATCAGAACAGCCCCCACAGGCTCATCTGTTCGAATATTTGGTCCCCAGCTGGTGGAGCCGTTTGGGAAGGATTAGGAGGTAGAGTCTTCTTGGAGAAATTGTGTCAGTGGGGACAGGCCTTGAGGTTTCCAAATACTCCCGCCTTTCCCGGTGTGTTTTTTTTTTTTTTTTTTTTTTTTTTTTTTTTTTTTTTTTTTTTTTTTTTTTTTTACTGCCTATTGGTTGTAGGTCAAGATGTGAGCCTGTCACCACGCCTTCACTCTACCTTCATAGACTCCAACCCTCTGGAACCATCAGCTCAATTAAACTCTTTCTTTTATAAGTTGCCTTGGTCATGATATCTTACCACAGCAACTGAAATGAAACAAACACAGGCGACAGACCTGATCATGTGTTTTGGGGATGATTGTGGTATCATCTGAACTTTGGGCTAGAAAGGTCATCAAGTACTCAGAGTTCAGTGGGCTGTTTCTTAGGGGCTTAGGAGAGAATGATGAGCTTCTGCCCGGACTTCCCTGGATGATGGACTTTCTCCACAAGTTGCTCGTTGTCACTGGGCTTGATCAAAGCCTTAGAAATTCTGCCTAAGACAGAGGGGCTGCTTCCAGTTGGGGAAGCACCTTCTGATGGGGAGCCCCTCTCCTGGTGGGGAGCCCCTCTCCTGGTGGGGAGCCCCTTCTCCTTGTGGGGAGCCCCTCTCCTTGTGGGGAGCCCCTCTCCTGGTGGGGAGCCCCTTTTCCTTGTGGGGAGCCCCTCTCCTGGTGGGGAGCCCCTGAGACTCCATTCCATGCCTCTTTTCACTTTGACATAACGAAGGTGATGATTTCAAGTTTCCCACATCCAAAGATAATATCTAATTAGTGACCCGAGAGCCCTGTGAGACACAGTGGATAGTTTCCCCTGCAGCTTGTGAAGTCAAACCCGCAGACACAGAAAAAAAAAAAGTTGAAACACCAAGACTGCATTAAGCTTTGGCTTCATGCTGTTTTGTCTTTGGAGACTATTTATTCAATTCTTTAAATAATGAAGAATTCAAAGTACAACAGAGATTAGAACCAATGGCAGGGAAAGGTTGCAAAAACCTTGAGGTTTTGAGTCTTCTGGGGACGGCATTACGATGCCCTCCCAATCCAAGTTCTAAGTGGTACTTCTTCTTTTTGGGTTTAAATAACAATAACTGATCTTCTAGGTTGTGTTGTGAGGATCTGATAGCTGCTTTTGAAGACTGTTGTTCTGGAATGCTAAAAATCTAGAATTAATATTTTTTTCCTCAGAAGTGGAATCATTGTTTGGAAACAGATTAAAAACATCTATTGATCCTAGAAGATGCTCTCAGAGGAAACGGGAGGTAGGGGGACTTATTTTGTCTCCAGGACATTCGCCTTAATCCATGAGAAGCCTCTCCCACACAGATGTCTTCCAGGTGGTGGGGAAGCTTTGCCGAAGTTTTGGAGAGCCACTGGGGGAAGGTAAAACGACAAGGTGCTTATTTACAAAGGACTTTTCAGAATCTCTGGGGGTTTCTAGAAAGAAAGTGGGTATTTTTATTATAAGGCATAAAATCAGCCAGTTGGCCATGAAGGTGCTTTAAGAAACAGAAATAAATTAGATTAAACAACAATAACAACAACAACCGAATTTCACAGAGATGGGCGCCGTGCTACAGAATAGATTTTCTGTCTGTCTTTGCTGGCTGACTTCATAAATGAACTTCTGTTTTGGACTTTGTGTGAAGTTTTCTAGTTATCATATTTAGTATAGAACAGGGTCTAAGGTTACTTAAAGCCCAGAGAGAAGAACTCATGACAGAAAAGGAAGAAGAGAGAGACCACATATGCAAATAGGAGCCACATATGCAAACAGGAGCCACATATGCAAACAGGAGCCACATATGCAAATAGGAGCCACATATGCAAATAGGAGCCACATATGCAAATAGGTGGAAGAGCTTCTAGGCCTGTCAGGGGCAGGGAGAGGCAAGAATCACCCAGCATCACACAGACAGGCCACTGCATTGCTAAGAGTGGACCATCCTCAGGGTGTCCCAAGTCAAAGCAGAAGGAAATACCAAGAAAGCAGCTACTTAGAGTCTAGCTGACAGACAAGAGCCTAGCACACACAGCTGGAGCTAATTTTGGGGAGATGACAGAGAAAAGGTGCAGGCAAGGCTATCAGTTGAGCCCTCTCTGCTTTCTCCCACAGGCTGTGCAGTTGCCAGACTCTGTGCAGTCATCCATACTGTCTTCCAAGGCTCAGCTCAAGGTCTACTGTCTCCACAAAACGTCACCTGAGCTCTGATGGAGTTCTGTACGTTTTCAGGATTGAGCCATGCACACTGAAACGATCTTCTTTTCTGTATGTATTTCTAAAGGATGTCAAGTTCTTAGAAGATAGTTACTGTGTGATAGTCATGTTTAAATATCCAGAGTTTAGACGTTTCTGCTAATTGACCTGAGGAGAAATGGAAATCTTGAAATTTGAAGATTTGAAATGTTTCCTAAAATGCTTCTCTGGGAGTGTCTCTTCCCTCTTCCCCTCCACTCCCCTCCTTATTTCTTTTTCATCTCCTCTCTCTCTCTCTTAAATCCAAACTAAAACATTTTCTTAATAATCTCTAAGTTTACTTAATAAACAGAAATATTGCTCTGGTATCAGGGTGGTGGGTGAGTTGATCTGGCAGTCAGGACATGGGAGCTAATGTTGATGATGGTGGCCGCTACCTTGGCTTCCAGATGGTTGAAAGGAAGTCTGGGCTACCTTAAGAAACATTTAAGAATATATATATATTATATTCCTTTACAAGCACTAACAAGGCACGTTGTCAGAATAGTTCCAGAAGTTGTCTTTTGGATGGAGAGAAATTACTTTTTGATGCAATACAGTTAAGCCTCTGCATAGAGAAATGGAGAAGATTCTTGAGCCGCTACACAAACAAGGAAGCAATGCCTCTGTGGCTTTCCTGTGAGTCCTACAGGGTCAGGGCTGAAAAGGCATTGGCATCTGGATCCTCACCCTGTGGGCTAACCAGTGCTGGCAGGAATATGCTGCAAAATTCATCAGCCTAAGATAATAATCATTGTCTCTAACTCCCAGTTTCAGGAGTAGGGGATTCAGGAAGAATGGTTGATTCTTCCCCTTTAAGTGGCAACCATAGAAATCACTCTGTGGTATCGGGGTGGTGGGTGAGTTGATCTGGAGTACACAACAGCCTCTGTCCACATACATGGTGCTGTGGTAAGGGTCTGGACTTCAGCATGGTGGCCTCCGGGCAGTTGGCATGTCCTACATGGCAGTCCAAGGTTCTGAGGGCAGATGAACCTTCTGGTGTTTGAGGCGGTGGTGCATTTGTTCTGATGATCTGCCCTCAAGAATCATATAGAGATAGCTTTTTATTTACACTGACTGAGGAAGTCTCGTTATGACCGGCTTCGGGGAGGAGGGACGTGGAGTCCACATCACAGCGAGAGTACACAGAGTTTGCAGTCGCAAGCCTGACCTAGCTCCATCTTCATCTCCTGGCGGCTGAGGGCCTGGGGACGGTTTCTCAAAGAGCTCTGTATTCACAGACTGTGTCCTTCTGAAAGCAGAGCCCAGGGGTCTCAGTAGCAGCACTAAGAACATCCCTGGATGCTCCTACAGCACAAAGCACATGCTCTGCTTGCTTCTCTGAAAGAGAGAAAAAAAAGGATGCAACAAAATACCTGTAGGTTTTTATTTTCTATTAGAACAATGACCCAGACTAGGGGCACTTAGTGCTAAAAGTTAAGGCAGTGGAATCTGCTAGCCACAATATCCTGCATATATTCATTAAAATTTTTTTGTGTGTCAAAGGATAAAAATATATTGTTTGAGTATTGCAGCTGATCAATTTTTGTGTCTATCCTGAATTGCCTACTAAGTGTTATTTTAATCTAAATATGATGTAGTCTGTTAAGAACCCACATTGTTTCTTGATGCTCTAGTTAGGATCCTTGCGTAGATAATGTTAACTAACTAGCTGGCACCCGTTTCATCTGTCTGTCTTGATAAATAGAACCTGACCAATTACCCAGAATATGTGGCCACACCTAGTTAATAATGACATTCACTGCCAGCTACTTAGAAGTAACTTGACACGTTCTCACCAGAGAAATGCTCCTTAAAGTGACCTGGGCAACTTCCATGTCACTTACTGGCAACAGCTCTCTATTTCTTCTCTTTATCTTCCTGAAGACTGGGCAATCCCTTAGCAAGTGACAGACAAGTTGGATAGAACACCCAGAAATATAGATGACGCCATGAATAGTGTTCCAGGCACTAGAGTCCTCCCTGAACCCTGGCAGGAGAAAGACATTCCCCACTGTTGGAATTACGATGCTCCTCGTGCAGAAGCAGATTGGTGCTAACCCACTATGGAAAAGGAAGAACTTGCTGTTTAAGCACTCAGTGCTTGTGGGAATCACCACTCTGAGAGAGCCAGTGTGGAGGTTGGGGCACAGCATCCGGCTCTCGTGGAAGCCACTGCTCTGAGAGAGCCAGTATGGAGGCTGGGGCGCACAGTTTACTCAGTTAAAGCTAAGTTCAGCACAAATGCAGTTTAATGTTTAGAAAGAAAACTGTGTCGATGTCTCCAATTCAACAACATTCAGTCTCCTCCATCACTGTTTGGGATGTTTCTAGTCCTGAGCTAATGCCACTGACGTAGAGTTTTCTGGCACGTGGAAGGGAAGGGGAGGGACATTTCGGTGGAACCACGGAATGCACAAATCTGGTTTAGCTGTAGCACCGGGACTACACTGTGCAATCATGCCAGCCTTTAGAAAAAAGATTATTTTTTGAGGAAAAATAGATAAAACCTTGTGATTGGATGAGTCTAAAAGAGGATATTGATTTGAGAAAGAAGTGGTATTCTGCAATGCAAAATTCTGACCACCCAGCTGTGAAGGAGCCCCACGGAGAAGAAGCATTGTTTAAGTACCCTGTGGATTTGGGTGTGAAACAATCTAGAGAACGGGATATACGGCCTTGTTCTGAATACAACAGAACAGCATAGATGTCCAAGAACTGTCCAAAAGGACTGAAGTCAAGAATGCTTTAAAGTTATCAAAATAAAAAATAAGAAAAAAAAGGAAAAGACTGGATCAGGTTCAGCCCAGGGCTCAGGGCAGATGGTGAAAACTTAACAGGTTGAAAAGACTGAGCAGCAAGGGCTGTTTTCATTCTGTGTCCCGCTCTGGCCAGACAGAGGGTCTTTCCACTGGAAATTACAGCGATCGTATGACTAATGGGAAATTGGCATCTCAAGTTAAAGGAGACCTTAAGAGATGCTCAGCATATTTAAGTGGCTGCTGAGAGGGTAAAGGTTTTTACTGGGCTCCCCTGCAGCACCAAGGAAGCAGGGTTGGCAGGACTTGGAGGAAGGAAGAAAGGGAAAAGGAGAGGAAAGAGGAGGGGAGGGAAGGGAAGTCTCAGTCTCCAGAAAGGAGCACAGTTGGCCTTTGAGGTAACCTAAGCTACTGTCCCTTGTGTCTGCTGAAGCCCCTTCCTACTTGCCAGTTCCATTTTTCCTGTTTCAGAGCTGTTTTCTCTTGGGAGGAAGGAAAGTGGATGCTATTTGCTGCGGTGGATTATGGCTGGGTTTTCCAAGTCTAGATGGAAAAGGGAAATTTCTTTCCAAGCTAATCCAGTGTGCCAAATGCTTAAAGGACACTGAAGCAAAACATTTCAAGAAATTTTTATTTACATATATTTTAACTCTTTGAACAGGTATTGGTTACACAGGTACAGAGTGTGTCTTGATCACACTCACCCCTACGCTGCACTCTAGGATCCCTGTCACGTCCTCCTCCACGATGATCTCTCCATTTTAAAATGCTCTGTCTACCTCTTTGTCTGTCTGTCTGTCTGTCTATCTATCTATCTATCACCTGTCTATTATCTATCATCTCTCTAATATCAATCTGTCTGTCTATTATCTATCATCTATCTGTCTGTCTATCACCTATCTTTCTGTCTATCTATCTATATATCATCTGTCTATTATCTATCTATCTATCTATCTATCTATCTATCTATCATCTATCTGTCTATCTATCACCTATCTGTTTGTTTATCTATCTATCTATCATCTATCTGTCTATCTATTACCTATCTGTCTGTCTGTTTATCTATCTATCTATCTATCTATCTATCTATCTATCTATCATCTGTCTATCACCCATCTGTCTATCTATCTATAGATCATCTGTCTATTATCTATCTATCTATCTATCTATCTATCTATCTATCTATCTATCTATCTATCATCTATTTATCACCCATCTGTCTATCTATATATCATCTGTCTATTATCTATCTATCTGTCTGTCTGCCTGTCTATCTATCTATCATCTATCTGTCTATCACCTATCTATCTGTCTGTCCATCTATATGTCATCTGTCTATTATTTATCTATCATCTGTCTATTATCTATCTATCTATCAATCATCTGTCTATTATCTATCTATCATCTGTCTATTATCTATCTATCTATCATCTATCTATCAATCATCTGTCTATTATCTATCTATCATCTGTCTGTATATCAGTTATCTGTCTATCTATCTATCTATAGATCATCTGTCTATTATCTATCTATATATCTATCTAACTCATTGAGTTCAATTAGTGCTGTCTATATGCCGGTGGATATGGGGTCATCTACTGGGCCACAGGGGGAGTCTACCAGTATCTACATCTCCAGAGAAAAGTGTCTTTCTTTCCCCACAACAGCCATTAGCTGCCAGTGTCTCTTCAGGTAGGGTGAGGCCTCAGGAGCCCCTCCCACCATGCTGGAATTTTTCACTGGCTTGATTTTGTGCAGTTCTCATGCAGGTGACTGTATCTGCTGTGCGCTCATGCATGCAACGGCTATGCCATGTTCAGAGGACAGCGCCTCACAGCGTTCCCTCCCCCTTCCTCTGGCATTTACATTCTTTCTGCTCTCTCTTCTGCCACATTCTCTGAACTTTGGGGCCAGAATGTGCATGATGTAGATGTCCCATTTATTTCTGAGCACTACAGTCTCTTAGTCTTCACACTATGAACAGTTAGGAGTCTCCACACCGGTCACCACCCATTGCAATAAGAAGCTCCTCTGATCCAGTTTGGGAGCTGCACAGAACTATGGGTATTAACATAAATATTTAGAACGGAGTTTGACAACATGACCATTTAGCACAAGAACATCAGTAGGTTTCTCCCGAGGGGCCATGGCTGTCTTAGTCATGGTTTTTGACTATATTTACAAAATCAAACATAGTTTCCCTCCTGCCTTGGAGAAGCAGTTACATGAATCACAGGAACAAAAGGAAGAAATAGAATTATAGGCTTGAAAAATAAATAAATAAAATGGGATTAATCAAGCTAAAATTCTTCTGCAAAACAAATAACCAATGTGAGGAAAAAATAAGCTGTAGATTACAAAAAACCATGAAAATCTTTATTCAAGAAAAGGTTTATATTTGGTGGATATAAAGAACTGAAAAAAAAACTCCAACAGAAAAAAATAGATTAATTTTAAAATGGGAAAATATCCAAATAAACTCTACTCAAAAGAGATTCCAGGGCTGAAAATGTAGCTCAGTTGGTAGAACACTCAACCGGCAGGTACAAAGCCCTGGACTCAATCCCAAGCATTACAAACAAACCAAACAGCAGCAGAAGCAGAAGAGGAGGAGGGGAAGAAGGAGGTGGGGGAAGCATACAAATAGAATATTTAAAAGATATTCAATGTCACATATGCTTTATTTAATATATACATTTAAATAAAAAATGTAATGAGATGCCATCTACAGTGGTTTGGATGAGAATGGCCCCCGTCCACTCATATATTGGGATGCTTGGTACATAGTTGATGGATCTATTTGGGAAGGATCAGGAGGTGTGGCCTTGTTGAAGGAGGTGTGTCACTGTGGGTGGGCTTTAAGGTTTCCAAAGCCCTCATCGTTTGCTGTTAGCTCCCTCTGCCTCGTGGTTGTGGATTGAGATGTGAGCTCTCATTTATTGCTCCAGTGCCTGCCTGCCTGCTGTCACACTCTGTGCATGATAGTTATGGACTCTGACTCTCTGGAACTATGAACCTCAACTCAAAAACTTTCTTTTATAAGTTTCTTTGGTCATGGTGTGTAGACAGATGTTTCTGTCCCCCTCTGGTCCCTCAGCCATTTAGTCCCGAAGAAACACACAGAGGTCTGCATTAACTATAAACTGGTGGCCTGTTAGCTCAGGCTTCTTGTTAACTAACTCTTACATCTTAAATTAAGCCATTCTTTTTCTGTGTTAGCCATGTGGCTTGGTATCTTTTATTAGTGAGGCATTCTCATCTTGCTTTCTCTGCGTCTGCAGACTCTGAGCCTTTCCTCTATGGGGTTTTGTCATATAGCAATTGAAAAGTAAGTAAGACAATCTTACGTCAGTCTTTAATAAAACAAAACAACGAGAAAGACTAACAAAGCAGCAAAGCAAGAGAAAGGAGAATTCTTAGTGTGTTGGTGAGAATGGAAGTTAGCACAACTGCTATGATTTGACTATCACAGTCATGCCAACTTAATAGAAGGTGTGGGAAAGTATTCCTCCCTCTTCATTCTCTACAAGAAAGTCAGTAGTTTTGATGTCATTTTCCATGTTTTGTAGAATTCACTAGTGAAATTATCTGGGCCTAGAATTTTCTTTGTGTGAAGGTGTGTGTGTGTGTGTGTGTGTGTGTGTGTGTGTATGGGGTGGTGATGGTGATGCATATGTGGTGAGGAGTAGCTGTGCACATGCACAAAGAAGCCAGGGCAGGATGCTGGGTGTATTCCTCTGTCACTCTCTGAATTATTGCTTTGATACAGGATCTTAATTGAGCAGGAAACTTGTTTTCTCGTCTAGACTGGCAAGTGAGCTCTTGGGACCTGCCCATCTCTACCCCAGTTCTGGGGCTGCAACCACGCACAGCCATTTACATGGGTGCTGGGATTTGAACTCAGGTGCTCATGTCTGCAGAGCAAGCATCTCAGCACCCCCATGTAGGAAGATTTTAAAAGATAAATTCATATCAGTGTAAGACCTGGGACTCCTCAGGTCCTCCATTTCCTATAGAGAGAGCATTGTTGGCTTCTGTCTTTTATTTAAGTCATCAAAGTTTTTGCATGGAGTTGCTCACAGTAAACCCATAGGTTTTGTTCATAGTTATAAATCATCTGGACATTGTTGTCATGCTTGTTATTATTGGTATTTTGTTTCTTTCTCTTTTAACAAAGAATGATTTATTTTGTAGGAGTGTTAGCCTGGATGAGTACATAAGCACCTTGCAATGTAGTGCCCCAGGAGTCCAGAAGAGGGCATCAGAACCCCGGGCACTGGAGTTGCAGGCAGCTGTCAGTTACCAAGTGGATGCTGAGAACTAAACCAGATCCTCTGTGAGCCATGGCTCCAGGTCTCCTCTCCAGAGTTTATCAACACTTCCATCTTAAGGAGCAAGCTCACAGTTAATGCCTCTGATTAGAGACATTTGTTCTTTTTACGGTTTTAGAGTACAGTGTCTAGCATTCTTTCTATCAGGAGGTTTAGCAGCTCCCTTCAAAGTCTTACCTTTTGATTCTTTTCATCGACACAGTTCCCTTCTATCTGTGCAGGATTCCCCTCCCCCCCCGTTACAAGTAGCTTCATCCTCTGAAAATGCTAATCAGGATTGAGATTTCTTGGCTTTCCACACACTCTACTCCATTCTCAGTGCTCTGCTTTACTTAATTTCCCTTGACTCTGAGTTTTGTCTCCTAAATTAAGGGAGTTAGGCTTTGCTATAGCCTTCATTTTGTTGTCTAGTGTCCATTTTATTAAAAAAAGACAAGTTATTTTATACATATATTTAGTTAGTTGTTTGATTTGGAGTTTTATCCTCAGTCAGAAACACAAGTTGGTATTATTTTCTGACTTTTACAACCCAGTATTTGATGTTAGAATCAATTTACTAGATTATCATAAGTACTATAAAACAAAATGTCAGAAAAGAAAAAAGTATGTTTATCTTATGTAACTTTTCATGTATCAAGGGCAAGGTGTGTGTGTGTGTGTGTGTGTGTGTATGGAACTTTAAAGGCACACCGTTTGTATGTACTGCACTGGGTTGTGATGCACCTGCATTTCTACCCTGGTCCACCATCCATGTCTGGAGAGATGTGGGAAGACACCATGGTTCAACACAGGCAGGATCCACACCAACCTGTCTCTTCACTGAAGGGACCTCGGGAAAACAATCTTTATGTCACGTGATCCACCTAAAATGTTTATTATGTCCTCAAAAGCCAAGGTCTAGGGGCTCCTTGGAATGGTCTCTGTGTAACAGCTTTCAGGTCTCAGAGTTGATATAGATCTTTAAGTCTGTAAGCTAAAATAGAGTTATCAGTTATCCATGTGTCCTGATATTGTCCATGTGTGCTGAGCCACCAGGGTGAATGGAAGAAGGGCCCTTCCTGATCCAGTGAAGGGCATATCTGGTTACTAGAGGAGGCAGAGAGTAAGGGTTTTAGAAGGAATATGAGATCTCGGCACAGGACTACAGGGTGAGAGGGACAGTGTCCAAGAAGCTCACGTGGATGGCTGACTATGTTAGAGGTTAGGTAAGACACGCTTCAAGTTCAGTTTATTTTGTTTGCCACTAAGCACACATTTTAGTGCACACCCACTGTGATATGGAGCTAGATCAATGAATAAAAATGATAGCATCCCCACCTCTAAGCAGTTTCTATAAATAATCTGTTTCAAGGACAGAGCACTGCATACCAAGACAGTGGTACAAGGGACATGGTCAGGAAGCCGGCCGCCCATTCTAATTTAAGTGGGATAGTCTTACACTCCCAATGTAACAGTAGTGCACAAGCAGTCTACGAATCTGTGGATATTCCGACATTCATTAGACCCTTCTTCTATAAACCACATGAACACTGAGAACCTTGGGTGCTGTATCAATACTGCGTTCACTACGGGGCATCACTATGGGAGTTTTCTGAGAAAAGCCCAAGACAGGGAGGGGCTACTCCTTCCTGTTCACAGCATCCTTAGGGCATCTCCACCCCAAAGGCATGGGCAATAGGAAGTTAAGATGGCTCAGTGAGTAACGACACTTAGTGCCCAGCCTGATCTGTGTTTGATCCCAGGACAGACGTGGTGGAAGGAGAGTACCGACTTCTACAAGTTGTCCTCCGACTGTGCCGTGGTTGGCTAGCCCACATATGTATGTGTGTGTATACATATATACACTTGTGTATATATATGAGTATACACACACACACACGCACACGCACATTTCTTCCTAAAAGGACATTGACAGTATAGGGCAGGGTTTCACTGGGTCTGCTGGGCAACGACATTTCTGCCTTCACTTTCTGTGCCACAGCAACAAGGGTCGCAGGCAGAAGTGCTGAGTGACCTGAAGCTTGGTGGTGCAGCCTTCACATGTATCAGGCAGGGCTCAGTGAAGGGGTGAGGTGACTTGCTGGCTTTTGCTCCAGGCTTCAGCCAGGCATTTAAGTGTGGCATCTAGAAGAAAACCCTTCTAGATGGATTTAATTTCCTAGCAGTGTTAAGATTGTGCAGAGACCCAAACATTTACCCTGACTTCTCTGGTTCCTTCATCCTTCTCATTCCTGGCCTTTGCTGGCAGATGGTTGACCATTCTCAAGTCTTGAACTGGACTCCAGCACATAGTCTTGTGTTGCGTGGAGGACTTCCGAGGCAGGAGATTGACTGAGTCGGTTGAGAGGCGCACTATCTGGACAGTAACGTGCACTCAGCGCGGCGGTTGAGCATCTGGTGCTGGAGCGAGCCTGCAGGGCAGTTCCTGGTGAGAGCGTGGTTTTGGGATGGTGGTACACTAGGCCATTGCATCCGAGTGTGCTGCTGGGCTTCTTCTTCCCGCGCGGGGGCACCAGAGCCCTCGGAAGTGTCAGGCACTGCGGCGCATCTACCGGATTCCCTTTTAAATGACTGCGGATATGCGGGCAGTCAGAGCCGCAAATGGTGAGAAGAGGCTCAGACCTGGCTTGCGAATGGCCCATAGCGGTCATTTAATTGCACCCGCACAGCAGTTAGGGTTTGTCACTCTACCCTCCGGAATCGCCTCATGTGTCTCCAGTGAGACTCCAGGGCGCTGCCGGAGCCGGGCCTCTTGATAGCTGGAAGCACATCCTGCTGGGGGCAGCGCGGGCTCAGGGTAAACGTTCGCGCACATGCGCGCGCGCACATGAACACGCGCAAGGTACGGCCGGGCAGGGGACTGGGGCTTGGGTGCCCCGCATGGGGGTGGGTGTTGTGGGGGAATGAAGCTGTGATCTTCGAATGGCTACATCCTGCCAGGTTAAAGAATAAGAGAAGATGACGCGGAGCCGCCCACTCCACAGGCCAGGGTCGGTGCAGAGCATTTAGGGAACCCACTGCACGGCAGGCGCGCTCCCTTCCGCACGCTGGGCTCTTTCTATGGCGCAAATGGCTGGAGAAAGGCCCATCAGAGCTACACTTGTGTCTGCAGGCTCCGCTCTTTAGGCAGAAATCCCGTCAGGGAGAGCTTTGGAACCACCCACCCCTAAATAGGTGGTCCGGAACCGGGCAACTGTCCTTGGCTGCCAACGCACCTCATTATATATTTATTTTCGTGTGTGTGTGTGGGGGGGTGTAGCTTGCCTTTTCTATATTTTGGGACTAGCTTGCTTTCCCTTTTGAGCAGGGTGGGAAAGGAGAACGCAGCGGGGAGGGAGAGGGAAAGGGAGGATTCCTACAATAAGAATCAGCGCATTTTTTCAGAGCCTTACCAAGACCGGCTTCCATTTCAAAAGCCGGGAGCTAGCCTCTACTGCGGTATGGAAGAGATGTAAGAATTAGGGATCAAGGAAGCATCCAGCGGCGCAACGCTGCATTTCAGAGGTACCTGGGTCTAAAGGGACACACATACACACACCATACACACACACACACACACGCATGCACGCACGCACACGCGCACACATGCACACCCGCACAACTATCCCGCCAAGGTGTGTGCGTGCGCGCGAGTGTGAACTCCCACATGCTGCTGTCTGCGCCTAGCCGCTGGCACCAAGCCTCCTCCTCCCTGCTCGCCCCCAGATTCCCTCCCCTCCGCCTTGCTTTTGTCTGGAGGGTGCGATGCTATGCGTGTGTGAGTGTGTGTGTGTGCGTGCGTGTGTGTTTTTGGATTTCATACTAATTTTCTGGAGTTTCTGCCCCTGCTCTGCGTCAGCCCTCACGTCACTTCGCCAGCAGTAGCAGAGGCGGCGGCGGCCTCGGGTTAGAGCCCAGTTGCTGCTGCTGCTGCTGCTGCTGCTGCTGCTGTTGCTGCTGCGCTCTGATTCCTGCGCTTGGGGCCGGAGGCCGGGTGAGCCTCACGGACAGTCCTCGGTGGCCTCGGCCGCCACTGTCCCTCTGCCGCAGTTGCTCCCCAGGTGGGACGTGCCGCGCCACCTGCCCGCTTCCCCCTCTCCCCGCGCCCAGCGGCCGGGGAGGATTCTGCAGCATCATTGGGGCCCCGTCGCCGCTGCAGGCTCCGAGTCCTCTTTAGAGGGTCCTTGGCTTGGCCTGTGCCATGGGATCTGCTCTCAAAGACCCTTTCCTGACCTCTCCTGCCTCGGCCTCAGGCTTGGAGGGAGGGCGGGCACACTGGGGAGCCACCGTGGGGCAAGTTGATTCCGCGGCTGGAGCTGGGCACTCAGACATCCATTCTACAGGCTTGGGTCTGGTGGGGGTGAGGAGAGCGCCGAGGGACTGTGTCCCAGTTAGTGGTGTGTAGTCTCTACGCTTAGTCTCATCCATGTCTGTTTGTCCTCAGCCCTGAGGTGCGCACCGATATCTGTGCCGGTTTAGCGGTTCTACGACCCAAAGAGTCCAGGGAGATCCACCGTGTGGTGCCTGGCGTGTAGGACCATGCAGCCGCCCTGTGGCTTGGAGCAGCGGCCCGCGATGTCCCGGCCACTGTGAACCCTTTGGCCTGCGCCAACCTGCTCAACCCAGACAGGCTCAGCGTCTGGTGCGCTCCACTCCACGGGAGGCCACCGGCACCAAGCAGCAAGAGGGCGCAGGAAAGGCCTCCCCCCTCCGGCGGGGGACGCCAGGCTCAGCATAGGGACAAGCACTCCGACTGACGGGCACTGGCGGCGAGGGATGTCGCCCTGGCTGAGGTGGCATGGACCCGCCATGGCGCGGCTCTGGGGCTTATGTTGGCTGGTTGTGGGCTTCTGGAGGGCCTCTCTCGCCTGCCCCATGTCCTGCAAATGCAGTGCCTCTAGGATTTGGTGTACGGAGCCTTCTCCTGGCATCGTGGCATTTCCAAGGTTGGAACCTAACAGTGTCGACCCGGAGAACATCACTGAAATGTGAGTTCTGTGTACTTTTTCTTCTTTCTGTCCTCCACTTCAGGGCTTAGGCAAGTATATGCCCCGGGTGGGGATGCCTTCCCAAGCATTGTGAGACGTGAGACAACAGGGTTGGCATCTGCCAGTTACCTGTCCGGTTCACTGGCTTCTACCAGCTGGTGAAGAGCGACACTAAGATTCCATATATAGAGAAATATATAAATACATGTATATTCTGTCTCCACGTACATCTCGTTTCAAAGTTCTGAAGGGTGTGTTTCAGGCTGTCCATACATGATAATTATAGTGGAGCATTCTTGTTTGGTCAAATACTGTGTGTGTTGTGTGAGAAGTTTCAGTAATATTTACCAGAAAGGAGGCTAAAATCATGGACTTTCAGAAACCGGTGGAAGGAAGTGAGGCTCTCTCCCTTGATGCCGTTTCCTAAGCTTTGGGGTTGGACCACTTCCCCTTTTTGGACTATCTATCGGATTTTGCTGGGGTGATTGCTTGCAGGGACGCTCGGAGGATGCGCCGTAAGAGGAGAAGTTCTGAGTGTCGAAAAGCACTCGCTCAAAAGAGAAAATGTGATCATGGGAACCTAAAAGCCTGGGCTGATTTAATTTGGACTTGACTTCTCAGAGATATGATTTTGAGACCATTTGGATTATAAATCTTAATTGCCCATTGAATAATTCTCTAGGACTAGACTGGATGGCAAAGCAGTGTGTACCCTAATGGATGGTAGCTTTAGCCTCGGATCTTCCTGTCCCTAGAAAGGTTACAGTTTGTCCCAGCTTATTGGAGAAGCAGAGAAATGTATTTCTTTTCTTTCTGTTGGATGTCTTGTGACAAATACACTCCAAGCAGGAACTCAACAGTCCTTTCTCCGGATTCCGAGGTCACCTGCGTTTCCTTTCCCAGCGGTTTTGGCATTTTATGTCTCATGAACACAAGGTTTTATTCATCTGGGTAGAGGATTATAAAGCTAAGTTTCCTGGGTGATCGTCACAGTGTTTGAGACTGAGAAAAGCAGCCCTGAAAGTAGGGCTTGGGCTGTGGCCTTCCGGTTGGCGAGTGCGCATGCACCCCCTCCCCCCAATGTACAACAGTGTTTTCTGCCAATGCGTCTGCCAGTGCCAAAGGCATAGGATAACCTGTTTTGGTTTTTTAATGTAAGTAAGAGTCCTTTCTAATTTTGCTGTTCTGCTGATGGTGACAACGCTCTAGGACTCGGGTGGAAGGAAATGACAGCAGAGTGCAGTGTGCAGGCCTGGCATAGCTGAGCCCGATCTTTGAACAGCTGAGTCCAGGGGCCAGATTCCCAGTCTTTGACAATCCC
This sequence comes from Ondatra zibethicus, assembly GCA_004026605.1. Classification (NCBI taxonomy): domain Eukaryota; kingdom Metazoa; phylum Chordata; class Mammalia; order Rodentia; family Cricetidae; genus Ondatra; species Ondatra zibethicus. The sequence goes on along the minus strand of PVIU01002366.1, from coordinate 120,238 downwards.
AGCATCCCAGTGGGAGCATAGGGCGGGTATGGCCCCAGCAAAGCCTGCCCAAGGCTGGGCTTGTCTGAAGAGTCTGTGGCCTTTCTCAGAACCCTTGCCTTTCCGAAGGCAGATGGCAGTTAGGTGGAAGGGCCTTGTGGAACTTACAGCCTTTCTGGTGCTTGGGGACCAAGAAGGTACATTTACACAGCTAGATATTGCAACTTTTTAAAAATTCAGTGATAGACATTGAATAAAGAGAGAATTGAGACAAAGTGCTATTTTCATGTCAGTTGTTTTACGCTAACATTTTAAGACCAGCTTGAAAAACAAAAAGAAAGGAAAGTGTCTTCAAGTTAAAAGAGCAGAACTGCCGACTTTCCAGAGCTTTCTGCCTGATGAACACGTGAAACCAGCAGTCTGGATGGAGCATGCTAGGTTTTCTTTCTTCTGGATGAGGTTACTTCTTTTCTATGTGAAGGCAGCTTCCTATTTTTTTTTTTAATATTTACTAAAGCCACAGTGATTCATTCTATGGTGACACCCCAGTTCCTAATCTGGTCTGATATTTCCCCCTCTGGTTTGTAAATCCATTGGTAGGGAACTGAGAACTGTATGTGGCTGAGGGTTCAGGATGCAGGAGTAGGCTGCTGAAACCCATCAGGCTGAGGAGCAGCAAGGTCCGGAGAAGGCACTTTTGTCTACTTATCCCCTCCGTGGTGCTTGAACCTACCTATCACACACCGAGCATCTTTATCATTAAAATGTACTGCAGTGCTTCTTTGGAAAGCGCCAATTATTTTGAACTCGAAATAATATCCGTGGTTGGGTTAGTTTCATTCTCAGCCTAGCACGGCTCACCTGTGCCCTTTCCTACACGACAGCATTTGTTTGAACAACTTGGCCAGAGGATACAAGCTAAAGTTGGAACTGAATTGCATGCTTTAAAAACTTTTGTGATTTGGTCCGGTGATATCCCTAATGTAGTCTGGGCAAGCAATTGAGTTTACCAGCCCTACCACTAAAGTCACGTGTTTCTGGCCTTTGAAAACAGGAATGACACCTGTACTCTGCCTTCAGAACTTGCTAAAGCAACAGCTGGCTATATGCACTGAAAGATAATGGGGCTTTTCGTGTCTGTATTCTCAACCATGGTGTGTGCCCCTTAGGGCTCTCTCTAGAGAAATGTCAGAATATTTTGAAAATATATGCATAGATTAGCTAACAGGTAGGACACCCTGTTTGTTCAGAGTTGAAGTCAGCTTAACTCTACGATGTCAGAGCCATTGTTTGAACCTATTTTACTAGAAATCTTGGTGTCACAGCATGTCTGTGACATTCTTTCTCAGCTGAGCTGATCTGCCGAGATCTGTATTTCTCTGAGGATCACAAATGTATGCTTAGTGTTCCACTGCCAAGTGGCAGCTACTGATGTTAATGCCACAGTGGTGCCAAATTCACTTTTCAAACAGTAGTGATGTCACATGTCAGTGCAATGTTGCTGGGATTATGGCCATCTAGGTTTCCACATTGTGTCAAATGCCCAAGTGTATTGCAAAGGGCAATGTTAAGTCTCATCCAAGTGTTAGTAGGTAAAAGGCACAGTTGAGATTGCCATCTTAATTTATGGTTAAAACCAGTTCACCATGGTAAACTTTTGTTTTTCAGTGGCCAAGTCTGTAGCATTCAGTAATCCACATTGTGGGAGCCATGCGTTTTAACATAGCATGTGTTTATGATGGCCAGTAGGGATCCTTTTCTGGACTTCTTGAGTGGTAGTCTCTGAACTGGGGGCAATGATTGGAAGCAAGTCTAATATTTCTTTCTCTTAGCACAACATAAGTAGAATTCACAGCTTCTATTGCCAGACTGTCTATGTGCATTTTACCATTGCCTGGTTAAGCACAGTAATGCTGTGCCATTAATACATTGATTTTGGCCCTGGTACCTTAATAAGCTTTGCTATTGCAATTAATTGTGTTTAAAACATCCTGGCATTTACAAAGAGTCAGCCAAAGGCATCAATGTGATATCCACTCGACAGCTCCTCCACTGATGATTCTAGAACTTTGGGACACAGTTTTTCAGCATTTTGTTTTGAGTGTGGTTGCACAAGTCACACTGGACTTTTTTGATAACTGCAAAGTTATTCATTTCTAAGACAGTCTGCAAGCTGGAGATGGAACCTTGCTGTCCACACAGTGCAGGTGTGTCCAGCCCTCGGCTCAGCAGAACCGTTTGGAATCTTTTTAGTTTTACACCTTCAATCCAGTTCTGTTGTGCTGGGTAAAAGGCCCCGTGACCCTTGTGACCCGACTCTCTCCCACCTCCCATCATTGAATGTCCAGGAAAATGTGTTTGATTTTCTTCTCTGAAAAGTGATACTTCCTTATGGGAATTCAGAGTGCTTGGAGTCAAGAGAAGAGCTGGCTTATATATTGTTACAAGCAAGCGGTGGGAGGTTGAAGCAAAGTGATCCTAGCTCCCTCGTGCTGCGTGTAGGTCTGTTTAAGGTCATTTGCTGCTTCCAGCCCATAAACCTTTCATTGTATCTTTTTCAGAGTTGTTGATTAAGGTGAAGAGTTGGCTGAGCAGCTGATGGTTGAGCCTCTTTCCCCTTAGGGACAATCCATTTGATCTCTGAGATCTCTGACCTTATCTAGGCTATCGAAGGGTAAAACCTAGAGTTTTTGTTTAGCTGGGGAAGGAAAATTTAATTTCTCCTCATCACATCACTTGTTTTTGCATTAAGTAGCAAATTTTCCCCGGTTTGAACTTATTGCTTATCTATTAAGGAGAGCAACATTATCAAGCCTTTACTGGGGACCATACACTGTCATCATCTTCAGGCCACCTTGGTTCTTCTTCATCGCTACAATGTTTCTTGTAAACAAAAGCCATGAAGTAGAATGCAGCATTGTATCTGCTAGCCCTTTGAGCAATGTTAGTATCAGTTCCTCTTGTAATCAGTAAGGAGATACAGGATAGAAGAGATTATTTATGGATGGAAGAATTTTTGTTTGGCCTGTATGTGCATATGTGTATGTGGGGGGAGGGGGAGAGAGAGAAATAGAGAGAGGGAGAGAAAAGGAGAGAGAGAGAGAGCACAAAAGAGCCTAGAACCATAGATTCTAGTTGCTTGGTCATTTTTCATGATCTACTTTGTCAAGCTATTTTAAAATACAAATCTCAGCCTGCTGCCCCCCATGGCAGAGACCTGAGCACTAAGGCAGCCTGATAGTTTTAGCCCCACATTTGATTGCTGGTCGATCTCCATTAAAAAGGCAAAGATCCCACACCATCAGGATTCCCCCCACCACTTACAACACTCTCTAGAGTGTCCGAGAGATTGGGAAATCATAAATATTGATCTGGAGATGAGTGCACGAATATTCCCGAAGTGATCACTTCTCTCCAAAGAGAGACAGCATGCGGACACTGAGTTCTTTCTGCAGGTGTCATGGAAAAAGTGTGACTTTTGGGATCCCACTCCAGACATCACTAACTGGTTACCCTGTCTCAAGGACTCTGGCTTCCTTGACAGTGGAGAGCTTTGCTTTTAATGCTCAGACAAGCTTCTCCTGGCTTTACAGCTCCCAGAAGCTTCAGCTAGGGCCCGGGGGCTACAGTCCTGGCATTAGAAGTGGAAGAAGAGGGTGCCTGGTGACTCTCTGAAAATCTTTATCTCAGAGTGTGGCACGGGCGTGTCTTGCTCTGAAATTCCCAAAACTATGTCTTTTAAAATATGAGCTGCTAACCTGGCTGTTGGCATGGTGGTGCTGGTCTAATGAGATGGGGCGGCACGGCCAAGGTTCAGAAAGGCTGCTTTTGCATCAAGACCACAGAAGGAGAAGGGGCCCTCGAGCCTTCATTCTCCTCTTTGCAAAATCCCCACGGTCTCGCAGGAATGAGAAGTTCTGTCTCCTTGCATCCAAGCTAGCATCGTGGCCTCTCTATTGGGGACCTCTCCTCTGTTCTTTGTCTTCAGACAGAGGCCTAACTCCAGGCCACTGTTAGAGAATTTTTAGCAATGGGAAGACAAGCTAGGGATGACTTTTTCTGCACAAACACATTCTATATGAGACAATGTAATTAAAGAAGCTCGGGCCATTACAGATTCCAAAGCAATGACTCTACCTTCGCATGGGAAGACATGCCTTTTTGTGTTGAACTTACATTGAAGAAAGCATAGCTGCATATACAGTCTCCTTTATTACACAGCTCTTCACAAAACGGGGCTACAGAGAAAAGTCCTCATGACTTGGCCCAGATGAGGAATGCCAAATGGACCAGTGTGGTGGGCTGATCACAGAACACAGGACAGAAAGACGTCTTTGTCACAGTCGGGGCCCACAGTCCTTTATAGAGTCTGCTAGCTCCCATGACAGACCTGTGGCCCGAGAGTACCGATTTATCCTTCCCTGGCTTCTCTTCCACCCTTCTTTCTCAATGCCCTAAGACACGAGACCCAGCTCCACAGCCGAGCCAGTGAGCAAACCTCAGGGTCCACTTAGCTTCTGTCCCTTCGTGTTGTCACACTTCAGAACATTCCAGTGAGAAAACACCTCTAAGACAGAGCTCAGGATTCCCGTGGGGTGTTACCTCAGATGGATCTGATGGGCTCTTTGGGTGTCTGCTTATGTAGGTTTAAGACCTTGCCCTGAAGTAGGTGAGGACTTTGACAGTCTATGAGGGGTTGCCAGGTTCACCTGTCTGCCCAGTGCTCTGACGGAGTAGGACTTAGTTAGGGATGGAACCCCAGTGAACCCCAGTGAACCCCAGGCCTCAGCCTCTTTAACTGCAGTTGCCTGGATTTGTTTTTCAGAACGCAGGCAAAAGATTTCTGGAGATTTGAATAAATGTTCATGGTGCCATGGTGGGGGAAGGGGTGGACTGATATTTCTTCCTATTTTCCCCTCCCACCCTTCTTTCATTTAGCTTCTTTGCAGTCTGCTAAGAGATATATTCTTATATAGGGAATAAAACTGTTAATTACTCTCTATTTAGAGTTCATTTTCTATTTCAAACGAATGTCAATTAGCTTTTAGAACCCCAACCTTTCCTGCAGTCTTTATGCATACCCATACGCCGCAGAATGATATTCGCGTAGCACCCTGTGACTATGCCTAGGTAAATCTCTGCTAAACATAGGCTCTGTGTGGTCCTTCAGGTTGAGTTATAGTGGTTTATGAAACTCCTGGCAATGGAAGGTTAGCTGCATTAAGTTACTCTTTTAATTTCATTTCAACCATTGCCTGCTGCCTTGCCTATGACCTGGTGGGGCATCTCTGAGCAGAGTTTGTAAATGTTAGTTTCTCTTCTGTGTCTCTGATGATTTTCAACACAAATAGAGACTGATCTGAATCAAAGGATGCTGGAATTTGCTTTTTCACATGACTTGTGAAATACAGGCAATTTTAAAGGGTAAGATCAGAAAAAAAATTTTTTAAAAGGATGAGAGAGCAAAATGGCTCTGTAGGTAAGGTGGCCAAGGCCACCAAGCCACCAAGGCCACCAAGGCCACCAAGCCCAAGGACCTGAGTTTCACCCCTAAGACCACGGATAGAACTGTCTCCTGCCAGTTGTCCTCTGAACTTCACATGCACACAAGCACATGTACGCATGCATACACATACTCGCACATGTATGTACACAAGTACAAATAAGCAAATAAATGAATAAATATTTAAATGATCAATATTTAAATAAAAATATTTCAAAAGCCTTGCTACAGGGTTTGTTTCTACTTCACGAACCCCAGAGTCACTTGTTGTGAGGTGAGAGGTGTCATAGCCAAATGTGACTCTTGCTCACTGTACACAGGTCGCATTCTTTGCTGAAGTTGCCTTACTCATTTGTTATGTGTGAGCAAGAGAGCTTGACATGGTGACCTTTAAATTCTCTGGCAGGGTATGATTAAAAAATAAAAATAAAACACAACCAAGCACCTCTCTCCAAAACAAACAAACTGGGTTGAGGAAGTGGCTCGGTGGGAGAAGGCACACCTAGTATGTCATGGCTCTAGGCTCAACCACCAGTACCACAAAACAGCCAGGAACCACCCAACCCACCAACAAACTGCCTAAGTAACTACCCACCCACACAACCACACAACCAGTCAACTGAACAGAAAACCCCAAACAAGCCAACCAACCACAGTTACTATTTAGCTGGATCCAGTGTCACTTCAAAGGTGTCTGAGGACCTCCTCTTGGGTGCCACAGGAGGTTTTGTGTCCCTTGTTCTAGGACTGAATGCTTATGCCCACCCCTAGATTCATATGTTGACAATGAATCCCCGAAACAGTGATGCCAGGAGGTGGCAGACCCTTCGAGAACAGAACGAGCACCCTTTAGAAAGAGACTTTTGAGAGCTCGGCTGTTCTTTCTATGTGAAGACGCGCATAGAAGGGGCCATGTGTGATCATGTGTGATAAATAGGCCCCGTTAGACACAGCATCTGCCAGGACCTTGCTCTTGGCCTTGCCAGCCTTCAGACTATGAGCAATAAACTTCTGTTGTCAAAAAATGACTTATTCACACACATTTTGTTTGTAGCAGTCCAAACTGATGAGAACACCTGGGTGCTTTGGCTCTTTCTGTTTGTGGCTTTGCAACTCCTTCTTATGTCTGTGGTACTTTTCATCCCCTCCTCATGTTCCCAGGACACAGAAAGACACAGTCTCACACACACACACACACACACACACACACACACACACACACTGGGAATCTGATGGCAAATGCTAATGGATCGGGAGGAATCTTGCCTTGTCGCTCTTTCTGCATAGAAGACCTGTGATTTAGACCACCGTTCTTTTGGCTGGACTCAGGCTGAATGAAGTTAACACAGAAAATGGGTAAAAGAGCCTGGTCTAGGTAGAAGGAGCCCTCTACAGAAAGATGGTATTTGGATTTTGACAACCTTTGCATGAGGTCTGACCTCAAGGGTCCTTGTGCTGGAGCCTCAGTCCCCATGTATGTTATAGAGAGTCGGTGGGGTCTTAGAGGCAGAACCTAGTGAGAGCTGAACAGACCATGGGGCCTGTACCCTACAAATGAACTGAGGGTTTCTGGAAGTACTCCGGTTTGAGGGGGTGAGTCAGGTGTCATGTTTCATTGTTTTCATTACAGTGAAAGCAGGTTGCTGTAAGAAGGTCAGTGTCCTCATGTCTTCTCCTACTTCGGTTCTGCATGGCCATCGTACATCCTGAGACCTCACCAGACACCATGCAGTCACTTTTGCCAAGCACTTGGCTTTGGAGAACTGCAAACAAAATTGGCTCAGCCTCGGGTGTCTTTGTTACAGCAGCAAAAGCAACCTCCAATGAGTGTTGAAACTATCAGAGGGAGTGAGAGGATCTGGACCCTTCGGTATCACTGGTTCATCTAAAGCAACATTGGGTCTGGGATGCTGTGACCATCTGGCCCTTAACGGCTTCAATGTTGAACCTAGAAGTAGGGACTTAGATGGATGATAAATCCCTAAAAGACTCTTGCTTCTGATCAGTCAGCCATACACCAGTGCTTCCTTTTCTTGTTCTGATATTTAATCTTTATATTTTTTCTTAACAGAGCCTGTTGTGGTACTGTGGGTGGCTGGGTAGCAGGATTCTGATGTGTATAATTTCTCTAAGTCACCCTCAAGTCAGCTCTCTGCTGCACTGGGCAGTGTCCTTCCTGTGGATCCTCACCAATATAATTGAGATCCCCTGACCCCTTCCAGAGAGAGATAACATTCTGACTGAACATGTACCATCTACCTGAATTTTGAGTACTTACACTAGCTAGCTCAAGTGTTGAGATCTAATCCAAACTTGCTGCTCTATGTTTATTGATGACATTTTTGACATGGCTGGTCTACTGTGGATGAGGCTCTGCAGTGTTCCTAGCTCACTTGTCTCTGTGGTTTCCTTCTGTGACGATGATGGAGGACACCATATCAACAAGGATTAAATCATAGCTTCTGCTCATTCAACTCTTTCATTAGGGCTAAAGAGTCTCCCCAGGTGTTGTTGGGGACAGTATAGTGCAGTTAAACATGCTAAGAACCCTGCTCCACCAAAGTTGGGTCTCAAAACTGATCTAATCCCCTGTCATGTGTGTCTCTCCACCCCTGCACCCTCCACACCCTTCCTGATGGAAATTCTTAAACTGTAACACTATGTCCTGATCTGGGGACATCTTAGAAGTACTTGGCTTTGTTGCCATTTCCTTCGTGAAACACTTTTCCCCTGGGTCATGGGTCACATGGTGCTCTCTCTCCAGCCACTGCCCTTGGGCCTTTCCTGTGGAGTCATCTTCTGGTTCTCCAAAGTTGATATCCCTGAAGTTTTGACCACAGATGCTTCTGTTCCTGGGGTGCTCCATCCTCAGGCACAGTATTGGCTGCCTTCTTCATGCTAATGAAATCCCATCCATGTTCTCATGAACTTTCAGTGATCATCTTTGAGTCTGCGTGCTCAATGTTACTGAACACTCCTTCTGGATATGCAATAGTGTATGGCACTCAGCACTTACAAATTAAATTCATGGTCAGTGTCCCTAAACCATCTGCAGGGTCCCCTACCCTTAACAGATGATGCCACAGCCCACTTGGAGTCACAGGCCAGAAACCTGGGTCTCTCTTCCTTTACATTCCTGTAGTCATTCATTTATCAATTCAACTCAAACGTTTCTTTCTTTCTTTTTTTGAGCTTAATTCCTTTTTTCTTTTTTTAATTGTTTTTATTGAGCTATATATTTTTCTCTGCTTCCCTCCCTTCCTTCCCCCCTCCCCTTCTACCCTCTCTCAAGGTCCCCATGCTCCCAATTTACTCAGGAGATCTTGTCTTTTTCTACTTCCCACGTAGATTAGATCCATGTATGCTTCTCTTAGGGTCCTCTTTGCTGTCTAGGTTCTCTGAGATTGTGAATTGTAGGCTTGTTTTTCTTTGCTTTATGTCTAAAAGCCACTTATGAGTGGGCACATATGATATTTGTCTTTCTGGGTCTGGGTTACCTCACTCAATATGATGTTTTCTAGATCCATCCATTTGCCCACAAACTTCAAGATGTCATTATTTTTTTTCTGCTGTGTAGTAATCCATTGTGTAAATGTACCACATTTTCCTTATCCATTCTTCAGTCGAGGGGCATTTAGGTTGTTTCCAGGTTTTGGCTATGATGAACAATGCTGCTATGAACATAGTTGAGCACATATCCTTGTGATACAATTGAGCATCTTTTGGGTATATGCTCAAAAGTGGTATTGGTGGGTCTTGAGGAAGGTTTTTCCTAATTTTCTGAGAAATCACCATACTGATATCCAAGGGGGCTGTACCAGTTTACATTTCAACTAGCAGTGGAGGAGTGTTCCCTTTTCTCCACATCCTCTCCAGCATAAGTTGTCATCAGGGTTTTTGATCTTGGCCATTCTTACAGGTGTGAGATGGAATCTCAGAGTTGTTTTGATTTGCATATCTCTAATGACTAAGGATGTTGAGCATTTCCTTAAGTGTCTTTCAGCCATTTTAGATTCCTCTGTTGAGAGTTCTCTGTTTATGTCTGTACCCCATTTTTTATTGGATTATTTGTTCTTTTGATGACCAATTTCTTGAGTTCTTTGTATATTTTGGAGATCAGCCGCCTGTCTGATGTTAGGTTTGTAAAGATCTTTTCCCATTCTGTAGGCTGCCAATTTGTCTTATTGACCATTTTCTTTGCTTTACAGAAGCCTCTCGGTTTCAGGAGGTCCCATTTATTAATTGTTTCTCTCAGTGTCTGTGCTGCTGGGGTTCTATTAGGAAGTGGCCTCCTGTGCCAATGCGTTCAAGTGTACTCCCCACTTTCTCTTCTATGAGGTTCAGCATGGTTGGCTTTATGTTGAGGTCTTTGATTTGGATTTGTGTTTTGTGCATGGTGATAGATGGATCTATTTTCATTCTTCTCCATGTTGATATCCAGTTATGCCAGCACCACTTGTTGAATATGCTTTCTTTTTTCCATTTTGTATTTTTTGCTTCTTTGTCAAAAGTCAGGTGTTCGTAGGTGTGTGGATTGATATCTGGGTCTTTGCCTCAGTTCCATTGGTCCTCCCATCTGTTCTTATGCCAGTACCAGGCTGTTTTCAGTACTGTAGCTCTGTAGAAGAGACAGAAGTCAGGGATTGTGGTGTCTCCAGAAGTTCCTTTATTGTACAGGATTGTTTTGGCTATCCTGGGTTTTTTGCTTTTCCATATGAAGTTGAGTATTGTTTTTTGAGGTCTGTGAAGAATTTTGCTGGGATTTTGATCGACATTGCATTGAATCTGTAGATTGCTTTTGGTAAGATTGCCATTTTTACTATGTTAATTCTACCTACCCAAGAACATGGGAGATCTTTCCATTTTCTGGTGTCTTCTTCAATTTCTTTCTTCAAAGGTTTAAAGTTCTTGTCATGCAAGTCTTCCACTTGTTTGCTTAGAGTTACTCTGAGATATTTTATTCTATTTCTGGATATTGTGAAGGTCGATATTTCTCTGATTTCTTCCTCAGTCCATTTATCATCCGTGTAAAGGAGGACTACTGATTTTTTTGAGTTAACCTTGTCAACTCAAATGTTTCTTAAACAAACATATTCTCTTCTCGTTAGCTCTCCTGTCCATTTTGTTTCCTCTTCCCTTACCCATACCTTCTTTCTTTAAATATGTACTGGGCTTTTACTTGTGTCAGATGCTGTGCTAAATTCTTGGGATGTGCTGAGAAAGGCTGACCTTGTCTCCTTTTGGGAGCTTACAGTCTGAGAGGGAAAACACATATCAAATACATACTTAATTTAAAACAATTTAACCTCTATCACTGTCATCTTTTTCTTACAATGCTGTGGTGGCTTGCATGCCTGCCTCCTTACCCACTTTAGGCATATGTTGCTCTGTAGGCCAGAATGGACATGGGAGTGGCATTGGTCTTTTCAAAATGTTGATTTTTGTCATGACCCTGCTAATAATTTCTCTGAGGCTCTCATTTCCAAAGATGATGGTCTCCCCACTCCCATCCCCATTCCTCCATCCTTCTTGGTTGTCATTATATTGCAATATAAAGAGTTCACATAATTATTGCATGGGATAGGTCACAGATATCAGCATAAGAATCTCTTTCTATACAAGCTTATTTCTAAAGAAGAATAAATTATGGCTGAAAGCTTGCTCAGTGATCTTGGAATCAGAGCCCAGAGCATTTAATTCTACAGTTAAGATGTTTGGCAGCACTAGACTAAGCTTGGTGGAGGCTCCATCTCCATCAGAGCCTGGCCACGTGGATCCCCTGACAGATACCCCTCCCCTCTCTCCTTCACTCACTGCCCAGGACTAATTCTGATTGGCACATTTGTCCTATGTAAAGTCCAAGAACCTTTTGAATGCCTCAGGGTGATTTCGTGTATTTTCTCTGAACTGCATTAATTTTGTTATATGTGATTTGATTGGTGATTAACTTTAAGAAAGTAAGATTGAACATTGTAAACAAGGCGAGCAGTGTGCACGGGTGTCTTCTGAAACGTTGGTTTCTCTTCTACTGGTGCTGCAATCTTGGGTCTCTCAGTCCCTTTCCAATGCAACTCCTCTCTCATCTCAGTCTGTCTCTCCTTCCGGAAATAGTCTGCTGTGCTCATAGCACAGACGCAGATACGTCTGTTTGTACCCGCTGTACTGACTCTCGGTTGTTTTCACCTAACGTGTGTAAGCTAGAACGCTGTCTGAGCTGCGCACACCACTCTGTTTCCTCTGAAGCTGCCTAAACAGCCTGTTGGCCCTACGAGATACTCTCAGGAAATACACCTGTCTTAGTTAGGGTTTCGATTGCAGTGATAAATACCACATCAAATGCATTCTGAGGAGGGATGGGTTTATTTTAGCTTACACTTCCACATCACAGTCCATCACTAAGGAAAAGTCAGGGTGGGAACCTGGAGGCAGGAACTGAAGCAAAGACCATGGAGGAGTGCTGCTTACTGGCTTGCTCCTATGGTTTGCCCAGCCCACTTTCTTATAGAACCCAGGCCCACCAGCCCAGGAGTGGTACTTCCCATAGTGAACTGGACCCTCCCCTGTGAATATCAATGAAAAAAATGCCCACAGGCCAAGCTGTTAGGGGTATTTTCTCGTTTGAGCTTTCCTCTATCTTGAGTCAAGTTGACACAAAACTAGCCAGGGCAATACCCCTTGTTTACCCTGCTCTAGATCTGTCTCCCCTCTTGAACCTCAGTGATGGGGTGATTGACCCGCTGGTCCACAGGTCCTCAGCTCTGAGGAATATCCTGGGCAGCTTGCAGGCATTCACTCTGTACCTCTCTGCCGTGTTCATTCACATGAAGTGAGGAAGGTCTTCATGGACCACAGGGGGTACCTACCTGAAGATCACACCCTTCCTTCTTGGCCTGTATCCAGGGCCTCAGAATCCCCTACTAAAGACATAAAATCTATCACTAGGGACCAAAAAGGTCTTTCCTTTGGGCTGGATGCCACGAGGGTAGACCACGTCACAGGTGTCACATCCCTAGATGTGGGGGAAGACTCTTCCATTGTGGTGGGTACAGTGGTTCAGGTGTAAAGTCTGCATCATTAGAACACTAAGTTACTTGTACAAATAGTGCTGGGGAAACTGGCTGTCTGTGTGCAGAAGAATGAAACCCTCACTGTCTCTTGCCCCATACACAGCATCTCCATCATAAGCCAGAGAAGCTCCAAGCCCTCGACTCGACGCCGTCTTTCTGGCCTGGCGATTTGTGTTGTGGGTCCTTCAGCATTTAGTACAGAGACACAGCGGCTCTGCTGCTTCTGCACCAAGCTATCTTCCTACCTACTCTCACTGCCTACTGGCTGCCCCATGGCCTGAAGCATCTCCCTGTTCCCTGTCTTCTACTCCTAGCTGACCCCTCCTTATCTTTTAAGTCTCTAGATTTCCTCTAACATCTAGGCCACACCCTCCCCTGCTCCTACAGGACCATCATGTGTCCCAGTCACACGAAGGTCACATGGCATCTCCAGGGCACACTGTGTACCTGCTATATACCCTAGTAGGATATAAGCTACGTGAGCAAAGGTGCATGATAACTGTGCACATGGTGACGATGCATCTTGTTTCTGCTCTTTCTTAACACACTGGACACAAAGGAGGAGATTCACTTGTGAATCTGCTATCTATTCATCTATCACCTGTCTATAACCTATCTCTTTCTATCAATCTGTCTGTCTATCATCTATCTATCTGTCTATCTTCTATCATCTCTCTATCTTTCACTTATCTATCTACTATCTATCTATCCATCTATCTATCATCTATCTATCACCTATCTGTCTGCCTATCTATCTACCTATCTATCATCTCTATCTATCTATCTATCTATCTATCTATCTATCTATCTATCTATCTATCTATCTATCTATCATCTATACTTTAGGATTCCAAGTAAGAATATTCAAATTGTTTTCTTAGTCATCAATATGTATATCTCTAGATGTGAGTTTTCTAAAGTCATTAGGTTATGGTGTTTATTTATGCAAATAACACTCACAGAATTAAAATGCACAATATTAGCTTGTGTGAAGTAAGAAACCAATTGATTGCAGAAGGGGAAAAGGCCAAGATTTGGTGAGGCCAGATGAACGCTTATTAAACAAGAAAAATGACAGGGATGAGATGGGAGGATAAGGGACCACAGATGGAGAGAGACACAGAAAGAGCAGAGATGAATCCAGGGAAGACATTTGATCTCCAGTGAACAAGTGTGAGATGATGAAGAGCCATGTCTGCTGTGTCGTGTAAGAGCCAATAGCGGAGAGCCTCATGGATCAATTAATTGCAGCTTTCCTTGAAGCTGCACGTATGGGGCTTCACATGTAAGGTGATGCTGGAATGAGAGCTCAGGTATGATTTATGCTCCTCTTAGTGCAGATGGCAGAGGTTGTTCACTTTTCTCCAAGAACTGCAAACGTTCCAAGCAGAGCTATACACCATTGAGGACAGCCTAACGCCCTACCTGATAGTGTATGCGTTTGTGCCTTGCAGTCAAGATGCATCAGGCTGATGCTGTGGACATTGCATGGGGCTTCATTTGCATTTGTAGTGATCAACACATTTTGCTTCTGAGAATATTTTTATAGTTGTTTGCAGCACAGATCATAATATCATTGCCATATGAGATTGGGAAGCTTCTAGAAATAGAGTGGAGGGATCTATAGGTGAACAGATGGTGTTGAAAGATCCAAACAGATAATTCCTCCGTGAGTTAAATAACATCCATTTGTTTATGTTTATAGAATGCTATATATTTACATGTAAATATCAACTTATATATATTTAGGATCCCCATGGGTTTTGGAAGTTAAGAATTTCAAAAGGAATGGGCCTCACTGTGAAACTGACTATAATGCTGACCTCTGATAAGAAAGGCCTCATTTGGTAGAGTCACAAGTCTCACGGTGAGTTGGGGACCCTCTCTCTGGAATTTAGCTTTCTAGTTATCTTATTTATTCATTTGAGGATTTTCTCTCTTGACAGAAAACAAAACAAAACAAAAAATAAACAAACAACATTCTGTCCTGGAGCCTCGGTGCTGGGTTTATCGCTTGCTCAGCCCACCTTGGAATTCGTGGAGCCAGTAATTCTGTTTATTCCATTTTATATTCATATATGTCCAGTTCAAAGAGAGGTGGGCATTTTCATGACTGAGCTCTCTTTTTTCTATGGATATATTAGAACACATGTATAATATATATGTACATATTAGGATATATGTATAATATATAATATAATATAATATATGTATAACATGTAGTAACATATATTATATATAATATTATATACTGTACATATAATGCATATATGTATAATATAGGATAATATATGTATATATTAAGATATATGTGTAATATATAATAATATGGATATATTAGGATATGTATATATGTATGTTTAAGCTAGGACAGTCACTCTTTTAGCTTTTTCAAGACAGGGTTCCTCTGTGTAGCCCTGGATGTCCTGGAACTCACTCTGTAGATCAGGCTGGCCTCAAAGTCACAGAAATTCACCTGCCTCTGCCTCCTGGGTGCTGGGATCAAAGATGTGTATCACTGCTGCCTGACTGGCATTCCCTTTTTAGTTAGTCAACAAATGTATTTTAAGCATGTCTTCTCTGTTATTTTTCTAGATTCTGGGTAATGAGATAGGCCAGTTACTACCACACCTTTAATATAACCCACTTGCAAGGCACAAATAAAACCTTCATTTTTTCTAGTTGGACTACCCTACCCATCTCTCAACAACTCATGGGACCTTACACAGAATGTGCCAACAAATCTAGTGATTTCCCAGTACACTACATAGAAGAGCCTCTCTCCACACCATCATGGCTAGAGATCTGCACACCCATGGCACAGTTAGGCTGCAGAGGTAGATCTGATGGACACCTGGCCAAGAAGCGAGTCTATGACTCAGGGAAGAGCCTTCTGTTGTCCCTTGTTCCCTCTCCACCTCAGGTGGAGGAACCTGGTGAAAGAATACAGAGGGAGTACCTTCAAACTGCCCAGGCCATGCCCCAGAGCTAAGGGCCTGTAGTCAACTTGTCTACCAGGTGTCTCTGTGGTACTGAGCTGGGAGAATGCTTTAGAACAGCATCATCATGGGGTGTGTTTCCTGATAGCACGCAGTGGGCTCACCATGCTACTCACACCCTCCATGGCAGAACCTCTTCTCACTCTGCAGGGATGTGACCCACGGTGAGCCGCCACGTTCTCAGCAAGGGCAGCGTGGGCACGGGATGTGACCCACGGTGAGTCGCCATGTTCCCAGCAAGGGCAGCGTGGGCACGGGATGTGACCCATGGTGAGCTGCCACATTCCCAGCAAGGGCAGCATGGGCACGGGATGTGGGTTCTACTCTTCTTCTCCTCCCCCACTTGCTTTCTATCCTAGGAGAACCCTCATGCTATGAAGGCTCCCTTTCTCACCATTTTTCTTTTCTTTTTAGATAATTACAAACAGTAACTTCACTATAAGCATTGCACAGGTAGGGTAAGGGAGGCAGTCAGACCCTCGCCCAGGCTCCAATTCTTTGCATCTTCTGCGCAGTTGGAATGGCCACCCTGAAGCTCTGAGCTCCACTTAGACTTTAACATATTCACTGTCAAAATACAGTGGTATGTTGGAATGGCCATCCTGAAGCTCTGAGCTCCACTTAGACTTTAACGCAGTCACTGTCAAAGTACAGTTTGACGCTCTTATTCACCGCTAAAGAGAAGAAACACGATAGAGTTAAAACCAGAAAAATGATTTGCTTTCTGCCCTCTTTTCTAACTCAAGTGCACTTACCTGCACTCCACCCTTCCTGTCACCTTTATCACCCTTGTTGCTGTCATTTCTAAGTGTTCTACTGTACCACACGAGCACACATACGTCCCAGGCTAGGGGCCTCATCTGGGGAAAACAAGCTTCCTTTTCCTTTTGGAGATTGGGCAGCCTCAAGTTGATATTATACATTCTAAGTCTATCTCTTTATTTTTGCAAATTTTCTGATTTTATTTTTCTTCAGAGCTGAATAATATCCCACTTTATACATATGTCCAGTTTTCATTATCCATTCTCCTGTTGATGGGCATGTAGGTTGTTCCATTTCCTTGCCATCTTAGATGGAGCTGCAGTAAACACGGATGTACAAATATCTCTGGTAGGATATAAAGCTCTCTGGGTACATGCCCAGACGGTGGAGTATCTGGGTCATGTGGAAATCTTATTTTTATTCTTTGAGGAAACTGACTTCCACAATGGGTGTGTTAATTTGCACCCCGCTAGTCCGCAAGTCCTCTCCAACATTTGTTGTCAGATTCTTGACGGTGGCCATTCTGACTGAGGCGACGATTTTTGGGGGGCTATTTTAATCCAAAGCTAATTGGTTCAGGTGGCATGGGCAAGCAGACGCTCAGGCTCACTTCCACATTCTCTGGGCGTGGTCACTGCTGTAAGGAAGGGCGTGTTCCTAGGTACTTGAGGAAGTGGGCAAGCAACCTCTGCCACTTTGCACCCATTGATTCCCTTCCTACGTTTCTGCTTCTTCATCTGGACAAGAGGGTAAGCACAAAACCTTTCTTGTAGGATGTTGTGAGGCTGAATTAAACAGATGCATGTAAAGTGCTTGACTCAGTTTACCCGCTCCTCTTAGGTTTTGACTGTCTGTCTTCAACTGGATTTTGTGGTGGGTTTTGTGAGTCTGAGGAAGACCTGCAATAAAGCAAAAGGATTTCCCTTGACCTTGGCATTGAACAGGTGCTGTGGTTGAGAGAGCAGACTCGAAGGAATGGCATCTGTCCCATTATTGCACGGTGGAAAGCCTCTGGGCTGGTTTCCCAGTAGTCTCATCTCGCCCGGTGTGCTTAGCTGTTTGGGATATTGACCGTCTGTGTGCTGAGCAGGCAAGAGGCAGATTTAACCACTGATACTCAGGTCACAGTCTTTTTCTACAGTTGTTGCATGTCCAGTAGACCTGTCCACTTTATTCAGCAGGTTTCTAACTGTTCTTCTGAACTCTAGAGGTAAACAGTCTGCACTCCAATTTACCCCCGTTATTGCATTTCCATTACAAGGCTTCTACAAAATATATGCATTTCAAGCATTTTGACCGTTTGGTCGACTGGCATTTTGCACATCTGTGTGTTATGCCATCCCGGTATCCATTTCCAGAGGTCTTGGCTGTCTGCAATCCTGGCCATGGGCGTCAGCCAGACCCATGCATGCTCTCACATCTTTCGGCGACAAGCCTTCTCCTTTCTGCGGCGTGTTCCAGTTAGCTCAGAAGGGTGGTCTTTAAATAATCATGCTCCATGAACAAGGGGTTTTATAACAGATCTGTTCAAAAGCTGCAGACGCTATCCATCTTCCTGCACAGCACATTCCCCACGCCATGGTCATACAGCAGCCTCTAACACGTGAGATCACTCACACTAGCATGCTTGTAACTGGATTCCAAAGAAAGTGATCTTCTGTCTTCTATAGACAAGATGAGACGTTAACATGAAAGGTGACGCTCTGGCGGGAAAACCGGGAGTGCCGTGGGCACTGAAGCCCTCCTTTGCTCTCACCCTTACAACCTCTAGCCGCAAGCCTGTGTCACACAGGCACAGACCCTCACAGAGACCCGAATCCTCCCCGTTTGCACCCTTGTCCTTTGCTGTTTCCCCCTACTGCTCACTCTCTCTCCCTGCCGCGCTTGACCTAGGAAGCTGGGCAGGGATTACAGTTTTGCTTTGGTGGTATAGTGGTGAGCATAGCTGCCTTGCAGTTCCCAGCGTCTGTCTGTGTCGACTGTCTTGTCTGGCCCGCAGCTTCTAGAGCTGCTCTGCTGGGGTGCACACCGGCTGAAGCGCTGCCAGATTTCTCCAGCCTGGTCTCTTCGTTGGCATTTCTTCCTCAGGAATTATCAATGACCCCACTGGTTTATCTGAAGTAGCAGAGAGAGGAGAAAGCATTTAAAAATATAATTCATGTATGTGATCAAAGTTTTAAGAAAAAAAATTGAGACAAGGTTTCACGATGTAGCCCTGGCAGACCTGGAACTCTCCAGGTAGACCTGACTGGCTTGAACTCACAGAGACTCACCTGCCTCTGCTTCCTTAGTGTTGGGATTAAAGGTGTGTGTCACCACTTCTGGTGAAATTTTCATTTTTTATCAGGATTTATCCTGTAAGATCATCTTACTGTAAGATCAAGCAATTAGATGTTATGGTCACATATTTTTAATGAATAAGTATTAGAAGCACAACAAGACAATTCCTCACTAGTTTGAAAAGCTGATGACGATAATTTTGCGTAATAAATTAACAGGGTAAAAATAAGAGGAAATAAGGGATTAAAGACGAGAGAGATCAGACGCTGTCTACCCCAAATGCTTGGATTAGTTACGAAGGCTGAGTCCAGCGTTTGTCCTCAGCTTCCTGGCAGTGAGAAGAAGAACTCATTATTAGGAAGGAGACGCCTCCTAATCCCGCAGGAGCGCAGCTTTGCCGGCAGCCTGCGCTGAAAGGGATTTCTTCACAAGGACAATGAGTGACGCAGCCCCCAGAGTTTACAAAGATCCATGGGTCCATTTTAGTTCCTTCTGGAGAAAGCAGGGGACATGGCAGTGACATGGAGTCTGCAGAGGTTAAAGAGGATGGAGAGTTTGTTCTCCAGGAGCCACACGCGTTATAACCTTAGACACCCGCCACTGCCCACTCGGGGTCATACATGTTAAAACCTTAGACGCCCATCACTGCCCACTCAGGGTCATACATGTTATAACTTTAGACTCCCATCACTGCCTGCTTGGGGGTCATACATGTTGTAAGCTTAGACTCCTGCCACTGCCCACACGGGATCATACATGTTATAACCTTAGACTCCTATCACTGCCCACTTGGGGTCACACATGTTATAAGCTTAGGCTCACAACACCGCCGACTAGGGTCATGCGTGTTATAACCTCACACTCCCATCATCGCCTGTTCTTTAGTGAGCGGTGCTGACAGAAGCTCTCCTGTGTTGCCTCGAGGTTGTCTCCTCTGATTAGAGCCTAGAAAATTTTCCTCTCTGTGGTTGAATACGGCCAGATTCTAGTCTATTCTTGCAAACCAGACAAGCAGATGGTGGGACTGACATCTTTTTACAGAGACTGAGCAGCCCAGCCTGCCTGCTCATCCAGGTGGAAGCCACCTGCCTGCACACGAAGATGAGCTGCAAAGGAGCCAGCAGGCAGACCCAGGCATGCTGGGAAGCAGCAACGTGACATCCCCAGAATTTGGGGCAATGGTGGAGCCCCAGAGTTGTACTAACAGGGCAGCAGAGATAATTTTGACCATCGTGAGCAGCTGTGACCGACAGTTTTCTCAGCCATAGGAAAGCTCTTTCGGGCTCCTGTGGTGTTCCCAAGCTGAGAGGACTGGTTCCCCGATGCACCTGCCAGGACGAATTAGCTGTGAACTGCACCCCAAATCACCAAATGAGCTCACTTATGCTTCACATAATTTCCCACTGAACCACTTGTCCTAAATAAATATGCTGACTTAAACAGAAACTGAAGTAACTTTTTTGCTAATCATTCAGCATTAGGGCCATTTTGTCCTTGGGTGGTCATAGTTCAAAGCTGTGTCATGCTACCTGATGAGCGATGTCTTCCACTGTCTGTGCTAGGCTACTGTGACTAGCCAGAGTCCAAGCCCAACAAGGTTAAATGTATTTATTGGAGCCTTAAAAATTAACACAAAGAATCTACTTTTTTCTCCCTCTGGGACTTATTCACCATCACACGAAGCACTAAATTATGTTTGGCTATGACTATTGTCCATTCTTTTTTTCTTTTTAGCAATAGAGGAAGTTTCTAGATGTTCTGAAAGAAACAAAAGTGTATTAATCAGCTTTCTCTTGCTGGGACACAATGCCTGAGGTGATGAAGTCATAAAGGAGCAAAGGTTACTTTGTATGTGACCCATGGTGGGAAGAGAGTGAGAGGGTGTGTGGAATAGGGATGCTCCTGATGCTGCTGTCCACGGGGTCTGGCTTTCTCCAACTACACTCCGCCTCCCAAGGCTTGCAGCACCTCCTAGCAGGCACGCAAGCTGGCAAACCTACCTTTTGTATTTGGTTGATGTGGGAGTCCCCTCTGTGTGCTGTGATTACCATTAATGAATAAAGAAACTGCTTTGGACCTATAGCAGGACAAAATTTAGGTAGGCAGGGAAAGCTAGGCTGAATGCTGGGAGAAAGAAGGGTGGAGTCAGAGAGAAGCCATGGAGCCACTGGAGACATGGAAACTTTGCTGGTATGCCACGACCTCGTGGTGATATACAGATTAATAGAAGTAGATTAAATTAATATGTAAGAGTTAGCCAATAAGAAGCTAGAGCTAATGGGCCAAGTAGTGATTTAATTAATACAGTTTCTGTGTGATTATTTTGGGTCTAAGCTAGCTGGGCAGCCGGGAACAAACAAGGGACTCTTCCTCCAACATTTGGCCTTTGTGGGAATTTCAGGACCATATTGTAAAAGGAAGTATTTGCTTGTTTTTTTAAAGCGAGGTGTTACTGCCCTTTTTTTGTGCCATTGTATTGGATAGGGTTCATTTTAGGGATCTCTAGGCAACTCCCGACAAGGTATAGTATATGAGGCATTAATGTCTCAGAGGAGATTAAAAGCCAGACTAATGTCAGTATAATAAAACTTTCCCAGGAGGCAGTGAAGGAATAGCAAAGTTCAGTCAAGAAGCTACAAGCAGAAATACACTCAGATGCCTAGAGGTGGCACCCACATGATTACACACATGCTCTAAGGATGGAGTACTGGAGTAGTTTCCCCATCCTCTGGATCTTCATTTTATTTTATTTTATTTTATTTTATTTATTTTTATGTGTGTTTGAGAGAAGAGGGAGATTCAGATTCTAAAATACATAAATTTCAAAATATTAGTGACTAATAAAACATTAAAGGATAAAAGAGAAAACATGTCAGGATGAGACATGGCACCCTAGTTAGTTTTAATCGTCAATTTGGCACAGCCTAGAGTCACCTGGGTAGAAAGCCTCAGTTGAGGAATTGCCTCGATCAGATTAGCCTGTGGACATGTCTGTGGGGGGTTGCTTTGATTGTTAATTGATACAGGAGGATCCAGTCCATGTGAACAGCACCAGCCCACTGTGGGCGGCATCACCCCCTATGGAGGTGGTCCTGGGCTGTACAAGAAAGATAGCTAAGAGTGAGCCTATGAGGAAGGCAGGGGACAAGCCAGCAAGCAGCATTGCTCCATGGTTCCTGCTTCAGTTCCTGCCCCGACTTTCCTAAACGATGGGCTGTGACCTCCAAGCTGAAATGAACCCTTTCCTGCCCTGAATTGCTTCTGGTCTGTGTTTAGATCACAGCACCAGAAAGAAGTCTGGACCGCGTGGCTTGCTGCAACCGTGTGACCGATTTCCAGGATGTGGTACATCCCTTGTTGGCTAGATTTCAGTCTTAAATCTGCATGGGAGACAATGTAATAATTCAGATAATTTGTATTTTCCTGGTAGATGCTGATGTGTTTTATGTAGACCTTATGCCACCCCCTGCCCTGTCCCAGCTAAGTTTTGGGATGACTTACAGCGCTGTTCTTTGTTGGAAAGGTCCTGTTGGCAGACACGGACATGCTCAAGGCTCTCCAAACTCTCAGGAAAAAATGAACAGGATAATTTTTTGCCCATAATTACTTGGGGGAACTTTTTTCATAGTTTGTACACTGAAGAGGACTGAAACACTGTCCAGTCCCTATGCCTCTTCCACAGATGTAAGCACTGGAGATGCATTGCGATTAAACTTACCAGGTTGTCAGTAACGAGGACAGGTACCTGGCCTCAGTGACCATCATTAGAATAAGCAGCCCTAAGGGAGGCCTTCATGTAGCAGACTGTTTTCTTCATGCGGTGGTTAGCGGCGTTTTCCAACTCTGACAAGGAAACCGAACATGAGTCCTGAAGCATGATTAATAAAATCTCAGGGATAGAATTTGGGGTTCAACCCAAAGACCAGAAAGGCTAAATAGCTAGCCACAGGCTCTTACCTCTACCTCAGTCTGAAATGGTGATCCTGAATCCAGGAATCTCAGAATGAGACTGTAACTGAGAGCTGTTTCCTCCCGTTTTATAACCTTCTCTAGAGCTGAGATTAAAGACTTGCACCACTGGGATTAAAGGCATGTACCTCCCGGTTTCTATGGCAACTAGTGTGGCTACTGGGATCAAAAGTGTGTGTCACCACTGCCTGGTCTGTAAGGCTGACCAGTGAGGCTGTTTAACTTTCTGATCTTCAGGCAAGCTTTAGTTATTAAAGTACAAATGAAACGCCACTGCAGGCCCTTTCCCCAGGCCATGGCACTAACACGAAGTGGACCAACACAAACTGCTTCACTCTTAGACCCCACCATTTACTGTTTCCCATAAATTCCAGGGCCTGGGAGCTGCCCTTGGAAGCCTCAGTGCTCAGAGGTTGGCATTGTGTGA
This sequence comes from Ondatra zibethicus, assembly GCA_004026605.1. NCBI lineage: Eukaryota > Metazoa > Chordata > Mammalia > Rodentia > Cricetidae > Ondatra > Ondatra zibethicus. The sequence goes on along the minus strand of PVIU01002366.1, from coordinate 97,252 downwards.
AAATTAAGGGTAATTTCCTATCTCCTAGTACAGGGAGGGTGTGGGGGGGAGGGGGGCGGGGGACATGAATGGGGGACCACACTTATGGCCCTGAACTTAAGGTAGGTTCACCTATTTTAAGCAGCTCTCTCCATCTCTCGTCTACCAATTTGGAGGTGAGGCAGCAGGTGTCTGGACATCAGGAACTCATACTTTTGAGTTGTACAGTTTTAAGCAAGTGTTTATTAAAGGAAAGCTGCACAGGACCACTCCTTGTGCCTGGGGAGACTTCCTAGTGGGATTATTTGATAGGCTGAAAAGCAAATGTGAAATCGCAATTGCTTCCGATGTGAGGCGGACCCTTTCCAGGAAACCTTCAGTTCAAAGCCATTTCTAGGGAGTTTTCTGAACACTACCACCTTCATTTCTCAAAAACCCACCTTCTTGTTAAGCCCGCAGGGAGGAAATTCTTTACCCTCAGGAAAACATCTTTGTAAAGGCCTGAAATGTGAAGTTGAGACGGGAGAGCGCCGGAGATGGTGTAAGGGACACTATAGAACGCGCTTGCATTTGAGTTACCTGTCACCTTTCAAGGCTTGACATCAATGCCCTTTCTCCAGCTAAGCTGTTTGTCACTCATATGTATGTATGTACATATGTGCATTGCCGGTCTGTTCTGGTTCCTTCCTTGTCTCTCTCCACGGCAGGTGCACATCCCTGCCAAGACCCTTCTCTTTGTAGCTTATCAAGCACTGTGGCATTGAGGCTTGCCCATCTGAGAGTATCCACTCTCTTCTCTCAAGTAGAGCGGCTAGAGCCCATTTTGAATCTCAGATTCCTTCAGCAGACTCCTGAGACTGTGTACTCGGAGGCTAGTAAATATTCATCTGTTATCATTAAAAATATATACATAGTTGTTTTGAATCAATTGTATGTTAGTAATACAATTTTACTTAAATTTTTAAAATTAAATTTGCTTATTTTATGTATGTGAGAGCTGTGTTTGTGTGTAGATAATAAGTGTACCACCTGTGGACCAGGTGCCTACAGAGACCAGAAGACGCCTTCAGACCCCTGAGCCTGGAGTTACAGATAGTTGCGATCCTGTAGGTGCTGGGAACCAGACTCAGGTCTTCTGCAGGGGCAGCAGGTGCTGTCAGCTGCTGAGTTGTCTCTCCAGACCCTAAATTCACTTTCAAATCGGATAAAGTTTCCTTTTGAAATTGCCACCCGCCTTCTGTTTGCCTTGTTTCCTTGACTTCTCCACGACTTGCGTTGTTGTCTGTCAGATCTTCGTTTAGTCTTCCTGCACACCGTCATGCAAGTGTGTCTAACTTCTCCAGATGGATGGTGTCTGTCTGTCTACATTGAGAGCTGACATTTCATGGACATTTACTCTCTGCTGGGGAATGGCCATATATATGAAAAACTGGGCACCCTGCACTTGGGGAGTTAACAGTTCAGTTGGGGGTGTCAGGTGGGAGAGTAGAAATATAAAACTGTCTCTCTAAGTCTTAAATACACACTTTAGGTTGCTGTAGGTGCTCACCATGGGGTGGGCTCAAAGTGCTCCGATTGGAAAGGGCAGTTAAGGAGTGCTACAGACCTGTAGCGTCTCCGAATAGATCTTGGTGAATTTTCCGATAGCCCAATTGTATGGGATATGATTTTTAGGGCTGCAGAATATAGCTGGGGTGCAGCGGAGATGTGAGAAAGACTGGCAAGAACAAGGCTCACATATAAGGTCCCGAAATGTGACCTGGGCTTGAGGAAGGAGGAAGGTTTGTTGCAGGCACCCTGAGAGGGTGGAGGCCAGCAGTGCCAGTCATGACTTCTGAAGGGTTGCTGATGTGGAGGAGGGGTGAGAGTCCAGAGGGCTCTTTAACTGTTTGACTGTCCACTCTCTCACAGTGATTAGAAGGTGGCTGTTAGCCTTTCTGCATGAAGAAAGTCACCCTCTGCAGGACAGTGGGAGGAAGCCTAGATTTCTGTGAAGAAACTGTTCTGCTGGCCGGCCTCCTGTGAAGTTCTTTGGGGCAGGGTTGGAAGGAGGCCCTGGGCCAGAAAGGCCCTGGGTCCGGAACTTTCTAGAATCCTAGGCCAGGGTCAGAGAAGCTGGGGGTTGTCATGGAGAAAGCTCTCATAGTCCTCTGCCAAATTCCTGGCCTTTTCTATGCTTCCCTGGGAGCAGAGGCCCCCTCTGAGGCAGAGACCTACTGTTCTTAAAGATCCCTTAGGGCCCCACAGCTCTTCCCAGGAGCACTGGGGAGAGGTCTCAGGGTAGACTTGCTGGCTAGGGCTCTGTCCAGGAGACGGCTGAACTCCAAAACCTTTGGTAGCTAGGTGTAAGTCACCAGTAGGTAGGGCAAGGCGTTTGTCTTCGGTTTCTGCCTAGAAGCTCTGGGCAGTGACTGACAAGGGACGTCTGTGGATCTGGGAAGCTGAGCTCAGCTGGGGCTGCTGAGGCCTGGAGACACGCAGGCCCAGACTTCCCACAGTCATTTGACTCTGTGGCTGTCTCCGGTTCTCCTCTCTACCCGTTTCTTTTCCTTCCTTTTTTCTCTCTTGTTTGGGTTCCTTTCTTTCCTCTTCCCTCCAGCCAGTCCTCTCTCCTTCCATTCCTCCTGGTGAAGCAAAAGCACCCACAAGATAACTTCTCCTACTCGCCACGGTTAAGAATCGATGAGGTGTCTTTCGACTCTTCTCTTGCAAACCTTTTCTCCTAATAAAAAGAAATAGAATTTCAGTTCAACCAGATAAACCATTTAGCAGTTTGTTTCTTTATCTTCAGCCCTTTCTCCCTCCCTCGCCTCAGTTCCCTACACTTTGCATGCGTACTGCAAACACTGGCGGTACTGTTAAGCTTTTAAGTGAATTGTTGCATATGTATATATCAGTACATAATTTTGATGCTTTTATTTTGGTTGTGAGCTTAGCCTTTAACAGCTGAGCCATCTCTCCAGCCCATTTTGATGCTTTTATAACTTTGAGTAGAGATCTCTTTCTGCTTAGATACAGGTCAATTATGTATTTAGTATATTTTGCTTTTTAAACTTCCTGATATCTTTATGGGTGCACATTTTCTAGCTTTTGACTCTATTGTAATATCCTCTTGATTGTCTTAAAATTCCTCCTCCTATTCTTTAGATAAACTCTCCCTATATAACTCAGGGTAGTTTTGAACTGGAAACCACCTCCCTTCCTGAGTGCTGGAATCCCAAGAAAGCAACAACACGCCGCCCACATGATCAGTTCTGCATCTGCTCTCTTGTGCTTACGTGTAAGAATTTCTCTTGGGTGATGCCTATAAGTAGGATCGCTGGACCTCGAATGGTACCAGTTTCTAGTTTTGCAGAATGCTGGCACTGTGCCCTTCAGATTAATTATCCAGGTCACACTCTTTCCAAGAGTGTGAGGAAATTCCCCATGTCATTAGCTACGAGTCAGTGTCAAGATATTAAACACCTTATCAATCTAGTGGGGACAGAAAGATATGGCAGCATTGCTTTTGTGTGTTTCAGAATCCTAGGGGTGAGCAGCTTCCCGTGAGGCTCCTGGCCACTCTCGCTTTCCTCTGTGGCTTGCCTGTTAGCCTCACTGTCTTCCCTTCTACTTAGGATTCCTCACTTGGTGGTAACTAAGCAGAACCCCCTTTCTCTTTTTTGTAAGACTCTTTTATTTTTACTTTATGTGTATGAGTGTTTTGTCTGCATGTATGTCTGTGCTCCAGGTGCATGCAGTGCCCACAGAGGTCAGAAGAGGGCACTAGATGCTCTGGAAATGGAGTTACAGACAGTTTTAGGCCAGGATGTGGGTGCTGGGAATAAGAACAGTCTGTGCTCTTGGCTGTGGAGCCATCTCCTCAGGCCCAAACAGAGTTTCTTAGGGGTAGATGGCAGGAGTAGTATATAGCTACCAGCAGGCTGTGGACTTCTGGGCTTAGATAAGAACCAGGAGCAACCTTGGGGTCAGCTCCTGGGGAGCTTTACCCACTTGGGGCACAGTTTCCTCTGACCAAAGCCGCATTCCCAGCGTCCCTTTCTTCACACTCCATGGCCATTTCTTGGTGCAGGAGAATTGTCTGTATTCTTTCAATCATGTTTTAAATAAACGCTGATTAGCCAGGCAGGAAGTATAGGCAGGAAAACCAGACAGGAAGTAGAGGTGGAGCAATGAGAACAGGAGTATTCTGGGAAGAAGGAAGCTCTTTCCGCAGTCCTGCCCAGACACCAAAGAAGCAGGATGTGACCTGCCCTGCTGAAAAAGTTACTGAGCCATGTGGCTAACATAGATAAGAATAATGGGTTAATATAAGCTACAAGAGCTAATAAGAAGCCTGAGCTAATGGGCCAATCAGTTTATACTCTTCTGGAGACCTCTGTGTGATTTTCTTTGGGGCTAAACAGCTGCGGGAACTGGACAGGACAGAAACCCTGACAAGCGGCCCTCATGCTACAATTTCTAATAATGTTGCATGGCCTTTGAGTGGTTTTCAGAAAACCCGATCTGCTATTAGATCCAAGAATAATCATCTTTCACTGGGCTTGATGCTGCTTGCTTTTTCATGAATAGGGCGCATTTGTCATCAATAAGATTGGTCTTCTTGTTTAAGGATTTGCAACCAAAAACCTTAAAAACAAAAATATGACTCTTCTCACAAGTCTGTATTTTTTTGTTTTGTTTTGCTTGTCTGTTTTGCCTTGTTTGAGACAGGTTCTCACTATGTAGCTCTAACTGTCCTGGAACTCACTCTGTAGACCAGAGTGGTCTCAGACTGACAGAGATCTACCTGCCTCTCCTCCCCATGTGCTGGGATTAAAGGCATATGCCACCATGCCCAGCCAAGTGGATGCTTCTTATACCTCAATTCTTCACCTTGTTGGCGTCTCATCTCTGCTTTCTTTGTGCTCATTGTACTTTATTGAGCACAACTGGATCGTGTGTAATCTAAGTATCCGGTTAAAGTGAGATAAACGTTTAAACATGGCACAAACAACTCAAAAAAAAAGGTTGAAGTAAAGATAAATGTTTCGGCCCTGGAGGCTGCTTAGATACCCACTCGGTGTGTCGGGCGTTTTGTCTTCTCGGGGTGAATTCAGTGATCCTTGTAGAAAGGAAAGGAAATGTAGAGTGTAGGGTTCTCACCCCAGCCATGGCATTGGTCTATCTGGCCTGGTAGAGGCGGGATGAAGACCCACTGCAGCAAGAGGGTTTCAGAAGGACGACAAGGGCTAACTCAGATACACTGGCAGGTGAGCTTGTATGCTGCTCCAGCGGCGACTCCAGAGAAGCCTCCCCCACCGATTCTTCTTTTCCTGCTGCTGTGGCAGAAAGAAGATGCTAAAAATACCCAGCAGGTCTGGAAGCCAGGCCTCAGTGCAGCTTACTCACTGAGAAGAATGAGGTCACTGTGGTCTTACTGAAAATGTTAGTGCAATGAAATTCTTGGAAAAATGTCTCCAAAATGTGATGATTTTGAAACATTTCATAAAAACTTGATGTCAAAAATGGAGCATTCGGTTCAAGTCTTAATATATTTCCTTGGTCTGTGGCAGATGGGAGGGGAAAGGGTCACCATTAGTGACTTTACTCACTACTGTCTGTGTCCTGTGAAGGGGCTGGTCTTGGGTTAGGAATCTGGAGTTTGAAAAAGTGGTTCACCTTCTGCTTTGGCGGCTGGGTTTTTGATGTTGTGTTTGTGTGGCTCCTTTTAAAATGATTTTGGTATTGGTGTAATTTATATACTCAGTCATTCGATTTTAATTTTAATGTGCCCAAATTATGTTTTCCCCTTTCTTTTTCTTATGGATATGTGTGTGTGTGTGTGTGTGTGTGTGTGTGAGTGTTTGAAGTGTGTGCATCTGTGTGTGTTCTATCTGTACATATGTGTAAAGGCATACTTACCTCTGTGTGCTTGTGTGGAGGCCAGAGCTCAATTTTGGATGTCCTTCTCCATTGCCCATGGGATTTGCTCATTTCCATACCCATAGAATTAGGGTTACAGGTGCATACCCCCAACTTTTATGGGGGTTCTAGAGACAAATTCAGTTTCTCATCCCTGCACAGCAAGTTCTTTATCCTCTCCTCAGCTCTTGCTTGTCCAAGTTCTTACCATCCATCGTTATCTTTTTTCTGTGGGGTAGAGACCCAGAGATGCTGGGTGCTCTCGTTTCTCATTATTCAAGACATTTATTCCATTTTAACTCATTGTTAATAGAAGAGCTGTATGTTCGACTTTAGGGTATTAATTAAAATATTATACATCTTAATGTTTTTCAAAAATGACAAAGTAAAATTTACCCAATCATAGCTTCTGTAGTACTTTTGTAACTGCAACTGTTCTCTATCTATCCTTCCATCATACATACATATACAATCATACATCATACATACATACATATACAATCATCCACCATACATACGTACATATAAAATTATCCATCAGCCATCATACATACATACATATACAATCATCCATCATCCATCATCCTATCATCGATCCATCTATCTGCCAGTATCCAATTCATCATCATCCACCCACACATCTACCTACCTACCTATCTATCTATCTATCTATCTATCTATCTATCTATCTACCTATCTATCTATCTATCTATCTATCTATCTATCTATCTATCCATCCATCCTCTGTGTACTACCTCCTTTGTTTAAGGAACTAACCTAGGAACTGTGGTGCATATTATGAATTATAGAATCAATTCTGTTTTCAAAGAGGCTGTGACCTAAGGCTATAGAGATGGGTTCTTACACAGCTGTCATACAAAGTAGAGCATAAAAACATCCAGGATGGTAATTTTAATAGCTGTATGTTTGCACTATTGGCGACTTTATCGATTGCACATGACAGAAGTCCAGATCAAACTAGTTTAATAATATCTAGCTAGCTTCAGAAATGGCTATATTCAAAGACCCAAGCGGTATTTTGATGGGACTGTCCCTTTCTATGTCTCATTAGCTCACTTCTTGTTGACTTAATTCTTGGATGGCCCCTTTCTTGTGGTAGATTTGCCCATCAGAAGCCCTAGGCTAGTGTTATTCTTCCTTTATGAGTCTAGAGAATGAGAAAGGCCCAACACCTCTCTCCCAAGATTCATAGTGTTAAATCTTAAGGATTAGTTTCACTGGTCTCACTGAGGTCACGCCCACATCTCTCAGCCAATCATCATGGCCAAGGAACTATTATTCTCTGTCATTAGCAAGAGTCCTTAGTTAACTCCTATATTTAGAAGAAGGCTTTCCGGCTGGGGAGGAAGGATAGTTTCCTACAGAGACTTCACTAGGGCCACCTGGGGCTTGTGGAATGTGGCTCATCAAAGGAACTATTGGAATTGTTGCTGACAAAGGCAGAAGGAGAGAATGCTGGCCAAGAGAAGAACAGGAGGGAGAAGTGGGGGGTGGGGGGAATGCACTTCCTGTTTTAGAAGATAAAGGGGGAAGTGACTGTGTCTCCTGGAATATGCAGAAACATGCGGCCTTTCTTCTACTTCAGGACACACTTCGCCTTCCCTCAGTGCTGCTGCCTTTACAAGGGGAAGGAAACTGAAATTTTTAGGCAGGAAAGTGACACACAATGAGACCCTTGGTGAACTGGCCAGGGTTGGTTGGTGAAATCTGGTCATTTTAACTGTTGCCTTCCCTGGGAAGAAAGGACTGGGGCTGGATCTAGGGGTAGCTGGAGGAATGGGGGTAATATGATCAAAATAAATTGGCCCAAATTCTCAAAGAACCAATGATACCAAAGGAAGAATGTAGCTATTGTGTTGCGTAGGGGTGTTGCGTAGAGGACTCCTTGGCCACCTTGGTAAGGTGGCATGGAAGTTACCCAGCATTCCATGTGAGCATCAACATTCTGAGTCACCACATTTCCTTTCTGCTCTGTTACAGTTTCATCGCAAATCAGAAAAGGTTAGAAATCATCAACGAAGATGACGTGGAAGCTTATGTGGGGCTGAAAAACCTGTGAGTACTCACCGCGTCCTTACCTCACCTTACCTCAGACTCTTCTTGTGTTCTGCTGTGGTCAGGTGGGCAGCTTGCTCATTAGTTCTAACGTGAATGCCATTATGTGTTTTCTGTAGGACAATTGTGGATTCCGGATTAAAATTTGTGGCTTACAAAGCCTTTCTGAAAAACAGCAACCTGCAGCACGTGTGAGTAGCAAGCGATTTACCCAGTATTTTCTCACCCTTGTTTATCTTCTTCCTTCGCCAGCCCCAGCCTTCCCTTTGGTAGTTAACATCGCTCTGATAGCAGCTTAGGAGCATTAGCTTTGATTGTGTTTGATTTCAGCATGGCTTTGGGGTGCTTAGAACAGCTTGTTCATTCCCTTTTGTGAATTTCTGGGCCATTTCCATCTTGGACAGAGCTCTGGGCCAAAGGCAAGGACTCTGATGTGAAAACGATGTCCTTGTACAAAGGTCTTGATTCTTTTCTTTGGAATAAGACACACTCCCTGGAAGACATCAAGCTAAGTAATCAAGATGCTGACTTGGCCTTGGATGGCTTAAGGAAATAAAAATTACTAATGCTTTTTCCCTTATAATAGGACCATTTGAGCCTTCATTTTCTCAGCAGCATGTGCCATGGATTGATAAAAACAGAGGAAAGAAAATCAATCACTGACTATGCTAACAGTCCAGATGACTCTTAGTAGTAGGAGCTGCTTTGCCCCGAGTCATGTCGGTATTTTGTTGACTGGAGTCAATTGGAAATGCAGGAAATAAGAGTTATTATATGTTTTTCTGGTAAGCCCCCTCAATGCTACCAGTTAAGTCAACAAATTATGCACTTCCTGAGATAGCCTGTCAAACAGATCACCCACAAGACAAAAATGTCATGGTCCCTCCCCCAATTCGGATTCCCTCACACTGTGAGTTTCAGGTAGAATCAGTCTTTTGCTGGAGGGCTGTCATCGGAGTTCTTGCTGACCAAAGTCTTTTTGCATTTCACAGTTAGTTGGCCCTTTACCCGCTGGGTCTCACCTGGACATTTTACTTGCACAGAGCGATGTCTGTATCCCCAGTACACAGACAAAAAGCCAGTCTGAGGGAGCTGTGTGACTTACCCGCTGGCCAGCTCTTCACCATGTTCTTAAGATGGGAATAAAGGAGATAAACTCTCCGCCATCGCTATCATCTGTAACATCTGCCCCTTTCCCCTCCCTGGGGAAATCAGTTCCCAGGCTGGTTTCCATGCCGGTTATTAAAGAATTCATTGTCTTAGATCAGACTGCCTGGGTGCTTTGTGGAGATGTGTTGATTTTACTGAAGACCTTAATTTCATAAAGTCATTATCATGGAGTTCATATTTTATATGTGACAGGAATAATGAAGTCACTTTCTAAGATATAAAACATTCTGCAAAACCGGAATAAAACTCTGGGCACATTTTAAAATACTTTTTTCTTGAAACACATCTTGACAGCCTGTCTGGATTGGTTTGTTGGAGCAAACCTGATGTGTTGGTAGCCCTTGGTGGCACAGACATGACAGCAGGGTGAGAATGGAAAAAATGTCCCAGTGCCATCTCTCAGAAGTAATTAATGACCTTGATAGTTAAGTTTTCGAATTTTCATTACAGATGACCTTAGACCCAAATCATTCAGCAGTTTCGTTGTGTGTTGTCTGATTCCTCGGGGGATTGATGCTCCCATTATAATATGAAGAGAGGGCCAGGGCTAATTGTAATTCTATTGATAGCCCTGTGTGTCTTTCTTTTGTATGTTGCTATGTGATAGAACAATTTTAATGGTGTTCTAGCTTGCATATCCACAAAGTTATGTATCTGATCCTACCTCTTGACATGGTCTTAAGATAGAACACTAAAGAGGGGTAGATATTCTATATAGCTTTCTTACTTGACTACAAGCCAGGAGCCAATAATTGGTCAAACTTCAAAAACCCTATTGATTTGTGTGGTTATTGTCAAGCAGTGTGACACAGTGAAATGAGGCCAGTGTTTAGTGTCACCAAGAGTGGAGAGATGCCAGTGAGCCTGAAGAAAGGGGCTTCCCTAGCCGCAGAATGAAGCTGCCTGTCTTGGAGGATGGTAGGGATGGAGAGGGGAGTCAGGTCTAGCATCTGCCTTCTGTCCCAGCTTCTGCTTGGGACTAAGGACCCTGGGGACCAGCTTGTTTTCCCTGGATTTCCTGAGTGCAAATTGCACTGACCCTGGTTATCAACACAGTGGACTGCAAGTGGCTAATGAAGAGCTGTGTGTTAAGCTGTCTCTTCCCAGCCCTAGGCTGGCCTGACAACCCTTCTTAGCTCCCCTACCTATATAGACATATGGGGCTATGGCCCTCCAGGCTTTGAGAAACTTCAGAGGGGAACCCTGACTCACCCTTGCCTCAGATTGCCTAGTCCATGTTAGCTTCACACAGTGACCATCCAGAGCTCCTCTCTGAATGTATGTCTAGGTGCCTTTAATTGCTGCCCAGACCCTAGAACCACAGGGACTGTGAGAAAAGCCAGCCTGTGTATTTTCCAGGGGCTTTGCCGAGGTGCTAATTATGCTCTTAACAACGTTTTACAATCAAACAGTAAGAGGATTGTTGATTCTCTTTTCTTCCTTCTTCCTCCTTTTTGGCTTTTGGCCCCATTCCTAAGTATGCTTCATAAAACTCATCTTGTTCTTTGGCTCCTAACCCTGCGCTGCACTGTGCTGCTGGCAACCCAATAGAGCAGCTGCTGCCCTCGGAGCTGACTGGAGGGCTGCCCTACTGGGCAGCGTAGAGCTGATGGGGACTCTTCCCCATTCCTGCCTTCGCTTCCTTGCTTCCTCTTGCTCCTGGTCTTTGCCTCTTTTTCTCTCTTCCTCTCCTCCACACCTCCATTCTCACCTCCCTCTGGTCTCAGGTACAGGTCGGGGCCAGGGTTGCTGTCACTGTTAGACCATATATCTCATAACTTTAAGTAAAATTTAAACAGTAAACAAACTCAGCTGCCAGGACGATGGCTGGAAATTTCCCATCCCAATGATCGTGGCACAGATCACCGAAAATGCCCACCTGCCTGACAAACATGCATATTTGGAACACCGGGAGATTCATTAGGTTTTGTTTTTGTTGTTGTTGTTTTTTTGTTTTGTTTTTCACCCTCAGTAGGGCATCTTTCCATTGGTTTATGTAAATCTAAATATGCCATATGTCTGGGGGGTTCAAGATAGAGCCCTCCTGGAGTTACTGGCTCATGAAGGCCCTGTGCAAATGGTCTCATCAGGACAGTTCCAGCCAGGTGTGTTCTTCCCTGGAAAGACCGCTTAAATTCTATGTCTATTCCAAGTTTTGTTTGCCACATGCCTTAAAATGTTCAAGATGCTTTATAGCTGTAAGTTTTTCTGTTCTCATGAGCTTATGATGTTATATTTTATCATATAGTTCCCAAATTAATGTTGAAAATGTCAGAATCTCCACCAGGCTTAGGACTGGACCTCCAGCCAATTTGTGAAGCATAAGCTCTTGGGTGAAACAAAGATATTAAAAGTAGACTTCGCGAGGCACCCACCCTTCTTCCATAATGCGTAGAAACTGCAAGAGAGGCAGGGAACTCAGGAAGTTGGCTTTCTAGGTAGAAGACACGATGGGGTCTAAGGAACATGTGTACCCAATCCAAGAAAATGACATTTTGAAAACAAAGTATTTATTTGAACACATCATTTTGAAACCACAACCTTTTAAATTCACACTTAATGTATCTTATTTCTCCCAGGAATCTCACACGAAACAAGCTGACGAGTTTGTCGAGGAAGCACTTTCGCCACCTTGACTTGTCTGAGCTGTAAGTAATGATTTTGTCTGACATTTGGGAGAAAATTTTCAAAAGAAAGGATAATTGGTATTTTTTTAAATGAATACCATTGCAAGTTTGTGTTGCATCAAAACTCTTGAAAAATGATTTCTCTAGTTTTGCCCCAATTGGGTGATTAAAATTTCAATCTCAATTATATGTCATTATGATCAGTTGAATGCTGTTTTTACATAAATAATTTATTTTCTAATAGCGGGAAAAGAGAAAAAACAGCAGGGAGTTTTGTGTTAAAGTGGCTTTATATTTTATGTCATCTGGCTCCTGTTTTATCCAAGCCCTAAAATAAAGCAAGTTCATCAAGGAGGAAATTGCAGTGGATGAAACCCTTCCAGCTTTGTTTGTCAGTCTCAGCCCAGCAAAGGCTCCTGTAGAGCTAACTGTGGAAGAGAGACCGCTCTCCACCCCTGCCATCTCTGGGAGCTTTTCTCTGAGGTCCACCACGGTGCTCAATATTTATCCTTATGTCCCAATCTCCTCTTCTGTTAAATGATAGGAAAAATATTGAGATGTGTTAATGACTGACAGCCAACACCTCAGATGGTTCTTGGCGTAATCACCATGAGGCAAATATGAAAGACTGCATTGCTATGGGCAGGGGCTTGAGGGATGCCCAAGGCAAGTGTGGGGCTGGAAGGACAGACCTTGGAGGGTAGGGAGAAGCATTAGCTTAAACCACTTAGAAACATGTCAGGAACCATTCTCAGGATTTCTTTTCTTCTCTGGAAAGTCAGGAATGTGGGGTGGAGCAAGAGTGGTCAAGCATCGAAAGCCCAGGTGGGGATCTCGGTGAAGCTTCAGAGTTCAGGGCAGAGGAAGTGGGTTCCAGGGCCACTGTCCAGTCTGCTTCCAGACATTAGAGAGGTGGGACAGTCCTTGGGCCCTGTTCCCATCTGGGGTGGTTCCTGCTTCCACCTTGCTGTTGCTCCAGGCAGTGACAGGGTTAAGAGGTGGCTTGGGCTCTGAGTACCAGGATGAAGTCCCTTAAAGAAGGAACCACAATGGAACCCCAGCCTCCAAGGCTGACATATGAGAAGGTTCCCCGTGAGCATGTGTGCCAGGTACATCCAGGCTGGTGTGTACGCATCTGAGTGCCAGCTGCCCCAAGCAGGGAGCCTCTTGGCACTTCTACAGAGACAGTCTGGGAACAACTCACACAGGGTTTGGACCAATTCTTTGCTTCAACTAGTAGAGAACCATACTGCCAGAAATAGCTATGGCCAGCAGAGCTAAAAGCAGGTCTGATTTCTGAGGTATAGTGTATGTGTGTGGGGGGCAGGGGCAGTGGGGAGCAGTTAGGGCTTTGGTCTAGCAGACTGGGCAACAGACGGGGGGTGATGGCGTGGTCCTCAAATTAATGCCAAAAGGAGTGCCCATCTGATTAGGTGCTCAGGACAAGGACACACCCCACAAAGAGGGCCATCCACTGTTCTCAGGTGCATCGTGCAGGCAGGAGGGATGTCCTGGTGGAGAGGACATAGCTGCATGAGCAAGAAGGCTACATGGTGGAAATCTTGACCATGGCAATTATTTGGAATAAACTGACTTGAGGGAATTGAAGCACTAGTGTTTAGTCCCTTAAGTTATTTTAAATAGATACCTGTTATATATTTCATTGGGGGTATAGTATAGTTGACATTTGTATGTTGTATACAAAGATCTATACATATCTTATATACTGATATACTGATTATACATATGTATATATGTTTATATAAAATCTCACGTATAATACTTTCTTCTAACTCTTTCAAAATATAAATTACTGTTTGATATAGTAAGCCTACTCTACTGTAGAATGCTGTGACTTCCTCTGCCTAACTGTGGCTTTGTACCCAGTTGGCAGCCTCCATCGCCCTTCCTGCCACCCTTCCCAGCTTTCAGTCACCACTACCTTACACCTTATGCCTGTGAGACCAGTTTAATTAGCCCCACATGTGAGTGAGGATGTGTACTGTGTGCCTTTTTCTCACACAGCAAGAGATGTGACCCCCTCAGAGGCAGGTATGGGACACAGGGCAAGGCCCTCCATGTAAAGGCCTTGGGTGCCACTGCGTAACGTTTCCTGGATGAATGGAAAATCAGAGTTCTGCTTTCCAGTTGACGTTTCAACTCCTGCTAGCTACTTGCCCACAGCAAATCATTCAACAGGCGCTGACGGTGTGTAGGCTACCTGTCAGAATGAAGGGGAGAAAATTCTGTCTAGGATTTCATCCTTTAGTGGGAGAGGTGGGTGCCCAGGCCAACCAGTGCAGCTACTATGTGAAGAGAGAAGAGAGCCGGCTCTCTGCTGGCGCTGTGTGGCCACGTGAACATCCTGGGTTCCTAATTGAAGATCCTTTCCATTTTTTTTTTCCATTTGGCTTATTTGATTATAGCCTCATTTTAGAAAGATGTTAGCTATTTGTGTACTCAGAACTCTAGGAACTGTCTTGGGTGCCTTGACTTTGAGCCAATGGTGGGTCTTTTCTGCCTGCTATTCCATGTCTTATAACATCAAATCTTGTTTGGATGTTGGCGGAATATTTGGAGATGAGCGAGCAGATAGAAATTAAGCCAGTCCACCATGACCACATTTCCTCCTCACCCCCCAAGAAACTCGCAGGAAAGTCTCCAGGGACCTCTGAGATTCTTAGAACGCAATCAGAAAACCACAGGAGTAAACGATGCTGCAAAGCCAGGTCCCATCCTCAGGAAATCTTAAGTATTGTGGTTAGCGCCAGGCAGCGTCTATGTAACGATTGAAAATGGCCTCATTTAAAGGTTCATTATCATAAATGGAATTCATCTTAAATAGGCCGCTGAGCATTATAAATAGCATTAAAGATTTTTTCCCTGTGGTTTTTGTTTTCCTCTTGACCACTTCCTCTTTCACCCACTGTAGTACATAAGCATCCAGACAGCATGGCTGAGGTCTTTCTGCACACCCTCCTGCAGCAGGCTGCACAGCTCAGCCTGGGGAGTTCAGTGTATCATCCCCCAAAACCCTCACATGTGTGTTCTCTACCTTCCTTCTGTCCAGTTTAGCCCTCAACTTTCTTGCATGAATGAAAAGGACTCTGGTTGTATAATGCAGAAAGGCCAGAGAGACAGCCTCCTGGTTCCTGCACCTCAGCCTTGGATCCCGATAGCTCTAATTTCATTTTAAATAGAGACAAAATGGTTCTGCTTCGCCCACTGAAGTGAGAACTCTTAAGTCTCTAACTTGGTCAGAAACAGGTGTATTAATGCTTCTAAAATATTATCACTGACATCTTCACTTATGTACGGAAACAGCCCCTTCCCCCATCATGAGATGCTCTGCCGTAGCTGTGTGTTGTTCGGATCTGTTTTCCTGCATGTTCTGCAAAGTTCCGCGTTTTTCCGCTATCTTTAGCCTCTACCGTGTTGTTTGCACACAGCAGCAGCACAGTAGTTATTAGATACTGGGATGAATAATAAGCATTGTCATGCCACGAAGGTGGGAATGCCTTTCAAAGGTTGACGGCTAAGACACTTTCCTCCTATAGTCAATTCATAAATACCAGCGAAGCCGAAACTTATGTGGAGCCTAATCGGGTTGCATTTCTGTTCCATGTAGGGTCCTGGTGGGCAATCCATTCACGTGTTCCTGCGACATTATGTGGATCAAGACTCTCCAAGAGACTAAAGCCAGCCCAGACACCCAGGATTTGTACTGCCTCAACGAAAGCAGCAAGAACACCCCCCTGGCAAACCTGCAGATACCCAATTGCGGTAATTTATTTTTAGATCAATGGGTTCTAGTGTAAATTAATTATTCTAATTGCCTTGGTATGGTAGTGAGTCTGGGGAGAAAACCACTACCCAGGCTTCACAGAGTGTGTTGTGGATATGTCTGGGGAATCAGATGTTTACGGGCAGTGTGGAGAAGCCAGCCTGGAGCACCTTCGGTGAATATTCTTTCAAAGTAGAACACCGCTTCTGAATGGCTGATGTTGAAGAACACGGGGATAAAAGTCTACTGTTAATTCCCTTGTTGATTTGTCTGCCAGTCCATCCACTATCTGTCCATCCATCTATCCACCTCTCAGCTCTCCCAGAAAATGTCCTTGAGGAGTACAGCCCTCCCCAGGTCACCTATGTAGGCCATGCAGAGAGAAGGACCTCGGGACGCTGGAAGAGTCTAGCAGCTGCAGCAAACAGCCTGCCTTGCTGCCCCACACTTATGCCCTGGCCAACTGTGCTCCAATTCACTTGTCCCTGTGTCTGGGCTCAAGCTCCCGTTTCCCCCAACATTTCTAGAGAGTTTAAAATGACACCTTAGGGCAAAACTCAGCTCTTGGTTAGAGCTAATGTCCTGCAAGGAGGGCAATCAGAGTCGAGGTTAGGATTTTAGGACACCGTGCCTTATTTCTAGAACCCCTACATGTGGGTGTTAGTCCATCTGCACAGCTTCGGTCATTCCAACAGGGGGCATGCTCGCCAAGATTCTCTTCGCTCTGGCCCGGCAACTGGTGACAAAGCAGGGAATTATGTGCACGTGATCGATGTCCACAGGAATGTGTGTTAGCTGGTTGCCTTTAGAAGCCCCTGTTTAAAGTCCCACTTTTATTAAAACCAACACTATTGCTGCTTACCCTTGAGGAGGATTTTATAAAGATAATGAAACGATAAGAGCTTGCTTCTTACTATGTGCCACACAGATCTCTCGGGTTTTGCTCTGTTCTCTTGCCAGCTTCCCTCAGCCTTCTCTGTCAGCCAACCTTAAAAAAACAAAGCGAAACAAAACTCCCAGTACACCTGATATCGCTTAGTAGGTCTCTATTCCCAACTGATGAGAGACAGCTGTCTCCGCCTGGGTGCATACTAGAGAAGCTGCCTAGCGGGGCAAGAGATTCACTGTTGAGTCCCCTGGTCACTCGGCTCCCACCCAAATCCCCACAGCTGTTTTGGCCTTCTGATCCAGGAAACACGGAAGAGAGCATCTGACACAGGCCCTTCCCATGAACCACCTCCAGTTGGTGTCTGCTTTGTCCTTGCCTGACATCAACTTTCTTTTTTATCAGTCTTAAAATGTGGCTGCATGGTCCTGATACCCTGAAGTGGGCTCAGAGGTAACCCATTGTTGGTATGGTTGACCTCTGAGATCCGAATAGAAGAATGTTCAAAGGAAACAGATTTTTAATTTTTCTTAGTCTATTTTTGATATTTTTCATTTCTTTTGTTTTTTTACACAGGTCTTAATAAATTAGGTGTTTGAGAGTAAGATTTTCACACACACACACAGACACACACACACACTCCTTGCAGGGAACTGAGGTTTTATTGACACGCTAGGACTAAATGGTCACATTTGCGATCAATTGTGGTGTTATCAGTGCTTGTTAAAGCAACATTTGGGGCTGCGTCGGTGAATTTGCACACTTGGGTGTCTGCCACTTTCCTGAGGAACTTGTTTTGTACTTTCCTTACTCATCTGTGTTTTCCAAGGCTTTTTTATTTATTTGCAACTGCATGGGTAATAGAAATACATTTTGTCATAATAAATATTTTCCTGTACTCCATAAAAACACATTTAAAAAAATTTATAATCATTTTAACTCAGTAGTGACAGGGCCCATTAGATTCTAACTATTACAAAGCATTTGTGGTCAAATGTATCTTAATTACACTAAGTGTTCCATGCGGATGGCTATTTGGCTTATTTCCCATTATAAAGAAAGATTTTATTTTTATTTATTTTTAATTAAAAAATTATTTATGTATGTATGTGCCTGAATGTAATTTCGTGCACCACAGGCATGCAGTGCCCATAGGGGTCAAAGAGGGCATTGGAACCCCTGCAACTGGAATCAGAGATTGTTGTGAGTCCCCATGTGGGAGTTGGGAACTGAACCCAGTCCTCAGAAGAGCAGCAAGCACTCTTGACTGCTGAGCCATCTCCAGCCCCAATTCCCATATCATTGCTATCATAGTGTTTCCACAGCATACTTCTTCATGCTCCTGTGAATGCTCCTCTAGAAGACATTACAGAGAGCTGGACTTCTCTCTTACGTGAACCATTAAAGTCTGCTACACCCATAACTTACCACTCTAGCAAGTTATGTGTACCAAAATCAGCAAACTCTTGATTTTGCTGCCTGGCCTTTGAGCGTGTATTGTCCTGATTATTAATATTTTTCAGTGTATAGCAAACTGACTTATGATTTGATAAATGCACCTCTTTTTATGCTTTTCTCAATTCTCTGTAGTTTTTCTTTCATTTATTTTCATCTTTAGTTTCTGGGTTTTTTTATTTGTTTGAAAGTTACAAAGTACACTTCTGATGTTTTTTTTTAAAAAAATAATAAATCCAAAACATTTACTACATATATTTCACTGTGCATTTTCTGTGTCTAGAGTATATAGCACCAAAAAGGGGAAAATATTTATATTTCTCTGCATCTCTTCGCCCATTTCTTAGTGTTTTATCATATTAAATTTATTTTTTATTTTTTTCTGTTCAAAAGAAAATGTTTACAAGCAATTGACTAATGACTGTATTGGATTTTATGTATTGCCACTTATTAGAAATTATCAGAAGATACAAACAAAAGCATTAGGAGATAAATAATGTAACTTGAAGATATTTATAGGTGATTCAGAAATACACTGGAAAGACAATAATCGAAGGGTTTTTACTTAAGAAAACAGAATTATTTCCTTCCATACCACCGTACGTGTGTATTCCTGTTTTAATGGCAGAGAAGAGACACCAAAAACATTTGCCATACTCAGGCACATGCACGAGTAAGCCACAGGGAGAGAGCTGGGGAGATGTTGCTTGATGGTGTTTTTTAAAAGTTTAGAAATACATTTAAGATTTCCATTGGTGCATATTTATTGTACATTTCTTCTTTTCTTTCATTTATTTTCATCTTTAGTTTCTGTTTTTTTTATTTCTTTGAAAGTTACAAAGTATACTTCTGATTTTTTTTGAAAAATATAATAAATCCAAAACATTTACTAAATATGTTTCACTGTGCATTTTCTGTAAGTGTCTAGAGTGTACCTACGGACATTTTCAATCAGTTATGCGATGTTCTTTGAGTGCATTCTCTCTGTGCCCCCTGTGTCCCCTTCCACCCCTCCTATCTTTTAATACTTGTTTCCTTGAACAATTTTGCTTCAGTTTTTATGTCATCTATGTGATTTTATGTATGTATGCAACATCCAGTACGTGAAAATGAGAGAAAACATGGGGTTCTTGTCTTTCTGTGACTGGCTCGATTCACCTAACGTGATTATTGGTCAGTTGACGTGAATGACGTACTTCATTCTTCTGCACAACTGGAAAGCAGGCCAAGGCTCTTTATTCATTGCCGTCAGTGGGCAGTGAGGTGTGCTGTGTAACTTAGCTGCTGGGTGTAGACGGCAGCAAACACAGATGAGCTGTAGCTGTCTCTGATTTGGGATCCTTGTGTGAATACCCAGAAGGGCTTGAGCTTGATCATATGGTGGTTCTAGTTTTTGGTTTTTCTGAGGAGGCTCTGTAGCTATTTCCACAGAGGTTGGGCCAGTTTCTATCCCTCCAAGCAGTGCGTGAGGGTTACATCTTGTTCACCTCCTCAGCAGTGTTTGTTAGCACGTGTTAATGTCTGTGATTCTCACTGGGGCAAGGTTGAAGAGATTCTTTAATTTCACGCAACTGATGGTGAGTGAGGTTGAACATTTTTTTCCTCCTGCTGCTTTGCAGAAAATAACTTATCAGCTCTAAGAGTCTTCTGATGAAGTCTGTAGAGTCTCACGCATATTACATTATCTAAAAATAGGGAGAGTTTAGCTTCTTGCTGTCTTATTAGTACTTTCTTTATTTCCTTTTCTTGTCTTATTGCTTCAGCTCATACTTCAAGTACTATTAGATAAGAATGGGGAGAATGAGTACTCACTCTTACTGTGAGAATGCTTTGGATTACCCCCATTTGGTATGATGGTTAGAGGTTTGTTACATACAGTCTTTAGTGTGTTAGAATATGTTTTTCCTATTCCTAACTTCTTGGGGGCTTTTGTTATAAAGCCATGCTGGATTTCATCAAAAGCCATTTCTGTGTCTATGGAGATGACCCTGAGACTGCTGTGCTCGAGTCTATTTCTATGGTGTATTATATTTACTGATTTGTAAATGCTGAGCCGTCCTTGTGCCAGTGGAATGGAGTCAACTTGATCATGGCGGATGGTCTTTTGGACCTGCACATGGGCTTCAGCTGCAAGTTCTTTCTTGATAAGTTTTGCAGTTATGATCATCGGGGAACTGCCCTATAATTCCCTTTGTGTTGTTGCGTCTTTACCTGGTTTTGATATCAGTAATGCTGTTTCCTAAGAAGTATCTGTGAAGGATGACCAGTCTTCTGTTGAGAGTAGGGTAATGACGCCCTTTAGCCCCAGTGTGTTGGGATTTGCCTGTCATTACATCTAGCAGCACTTATTTTATGAAATTGGGTGCCCTGTGTTCAGTGTGTTAGGCGTTTTGAATTGCAATATGCTCTTCATGGGTTAATTGCTCCCCGAGTCAGTATGAGCTGACCTTTGTATCTTATGACTGGTTTTGATTTGCGTCTCATTTGTCACATATCAGAACAGTGACAGGTGCTTGTTTTTTAGAGCAGTTTGCTTGGAATTCCTTTCCCAGTCTTTCACCCTAAAGCTGACCCCATTTTTGATGAAGACATACACTCTTGGCGGCAACAAGTAAATGGGTCATTTTTCAGTTGAGTCTGCTGGACTGTGTCTTTTGATTGGGGTAATTGACACAATTGATATTTATAGTTATTGAAAGGTATATATTGAATCCTGTCATTTTTTAAATAGTGTTTGGGGTTTTGTATTCCTCCTCTGTGTAACTGCTGTTCATGTGGTTTGTTCTTTCCTGTAGCTTGTTGGAAATATTTACCTTACTCTTCAGCCCAGAGGAGTCTTTAACCTGTCTTCTCTAGGGCTGGCTAAGAGGTCATCAGTTCCTTTAGTTTGTTTTTATCAAGGGATTTTTTTCTCCTTCAATTATGAGAGATTGTTTTGCTAGGTATGGTAATCTGGGTTAGCAGCCATTAGGTTTTAGAGATTGAAAATCTATTGTGTGAAATTTTTAAGTTTTAAAAAACCTTAAAGCCCGCCAGCCTTTAAGGTTTCTGCTGAGAATGTTCTGTTCGGGTGAGCCTGCCTTTATATGTGGCATGGTATTTCTCTCTTGCTGCTTTCTCTATACTTTCTTTGTTCTACATATTTAGTATTTTAACTATAAATTTCTGATCTTATCTATGGGTTCTCAATGCATCCTGAGCTAGGGTTGGTAATTCTTTCAATAGATTTTTTTTAATGTTTTTATACTGGGTTTTGGTTCTCTTATCCTTCCTTCCTTCCTTCCTTCCTTCCTTCCTTCCTTCCTTCCTTCCTTCCTTTTCTCTTAAAATTCAACGTACCGTCCTTCTTTTACCATGTCAAGGAGAAGACTAAGTCATAATAGAGTTGAGGGGTCATTCTTCACTGTGGAATTGATACTTAGGGCCAGCAACTTATCTGTTTCTCCTGAGTATCAGTCACTGTCCTGGGTCAACTTTGATCTCCTGCTTGGACCTGCAGCTTCTCATGGGAGCTGTGGGACTCCTTATCCCGGTAGGTTTTGCTTGAGGACATATTAGACTTCCTCCCTGAGTCCCTAGCTTCCATCACTGTGTTTCAGAATTCCCTGCGTGCTCATGGACCTGATCCCAGGTGAGATCCAGCCCCCACCACAGTTTCCACTGCTCCTGTGTATCTGTGACCCTTACCACGTGTCAGCTCAGGTTTTCTCTCTGGGTCTGCAAGTTACACTTGTCATGACAGAGGACAGTTTATGGGAGTCAATTGTCTCCTGCCAGAAGCAATCTAGAGACTGAACTCAGGTCATCAGGAAAGTACCTTACTCTACTGAGCCATCTTGGCTATCCCAAGTCACCTTATTCTTAGAATGGAATGTGTGTGATGTTCAAGAGGGGTCCTTTACGAGAGGGTTGACATTTTTCTTTCCTCTGTTGGATTGGGAGGGTGGGGGTGTCTGGTGTGGCAGTTACGCCTTCAACCCTGTATCCAGGGCACTAGGCTCACTCTTAGCGTCACCCTAAGTTTCCAGAGACATGTCTGTCCTTATCGCATGGAAGAGGGTCTCGTTTCTTCTCGCCCTGTGACTTTGTACTGATGAGTCCAGGCAGGGGCAGGGGTAAGAGTTTAGCACTATTACTATTATCGGTTAAATGCCCCACAGGTCCCAACCTGCAATGATTGATCATACCTTTTTTCATGCTGTGACAAAGATTGTGGTCTGTTTCTCTGCACAACCCCTTCAAGCTTCAGAAAAATGATCAGCTGTGAGGTGGCAGATGTGTTTGTGTAATTTCCACTTTAACTGGGTAAGGGATGCAGTGGACCAGGTTTCTGAAGGACTGAAGTGGATCCTACAAGTGAATCCTAACGCTGATGGGTTATGTGGATTCATTTTCTGGGGGTCAGGATGAAGGAAGGTCCTCTCTATGTTGTTGCTCAAGCTGGCTTCTTACTCACAGCCATCCTCCTGCCTCAGTCTCCTAAGTTCTAGAGTGACGGATGTGAGCCACCAGCACCGATTTCTTTTAGTGTTTTAAATACAGTTATTTTAAATGTTCTCTGTTCAATTTCTGCACACCCCATCAGTCTTTTTCACATAGAAGCTTTTCAATAATTTCTTCTGGCTAACTGGGCCTTGTACTTCAAATTTTAAATACTACAATTGTGACTTAATATTATCTGGAAGGAGGCTTCTTCGGAAAGCATTGACAGCGACAGCAATGGTCCATTCTAGGCGAATGGTTAACTTTGGAAAGGCGGTAATTCTCCGGGTTGTACCAAAACAGCCCCTCAGATGAGCTCACTAGCAGCCAGTTACCCTAAGAATGATGGCCCTGTAGTGGATGTAAAGAATGTTTGCTTGCTGTTGAGGAGTGGGGTGAATACTGTTGAGAACACCCTTGGCAGCCCCCTGGATGGAAATCACACCTGCCTTTGGCGTCTTTGTTACCCATAATGACTGTTTCCATGTTCAGTTTCCCCAAACTTAGCATAAGAACTCCTTAAAGCCTCACCCACACGATAAGGACACGTGGCGGCGAAGGTCAGCAGAGGTCCACACGTGCCTGGAAGAGAGGCCTTGTTCCCCAGATTGAATTGATGTTGATGATTTATTTCTGTGATTTACGTTTAGCTTCAGCTACAGTTTGTAGTAGCTCGTCTCTGCTTCGTGCACAGCAGGACACATCTTTTGCTCACTGGAAACTGGGAAGCTCAGTTGGTGATGGTTCTACACTGTCAGCATCCGTAGTCAAAAGGGAAAGCTGTCCGATGCTCCGCGTGGACCAGAGATCAGGAAAGCGCCTTCAGAGACTTGGTCTCTGTCTTCCCCCAAACACTTCTGCTTCTGCATCTTATTTTGTTTGCTTTCGCTTTATTAGGGCTTTTTGAAAAGGAAGCAAAGCCCTCAGGGGGTGGGCGCTTTTCTCCATCCCTCTTAGAAAGTCAAACGAAGCTGCTGGAGTTCTTGTTTCTGAGTTATCTGGCGGTTGTCACTTCTATATCACAACTCACAAAAGCTTAGATGTGTCACTTCCAGTCTGAGCTTAGGAAGATGTATTTTTAATTTTCTGTCATTTTTTTTGCATCATACTGTAAGCACTTACATCTAAACAGATCAATCTTATGCTGACTCCATTCATCTCTCTCTCTCTCTGTGTGTGTGTGTGTGTGTGTGTGTGTGTATGTATGTATGTATGTATATATTTGTTGTTACTGTTTGGTATCAAACTGGAAAGTATGCCCCCAAATTAGAGGAAGGTTTAGACTGTTCCCCCCCCCCCCGCAGTAGAACTCTATGGGTTCTTTGCGCACAGAGAGAAGGGGGTGGGAGGGCAGCTGGAGAGATGACTCAGTGATTAAGAGGACCAGTCGCTCTTCCAGAGGTCCCAGGCTTGATTCCTGTACACACATGGTGGTTCCCAACCATTTGCAGGGGATCTGACGCCCTCTTCTGGCCTCCATGGGCACTGCGTGCTCATGATGCACAGACACACACTCAGGCAAATCACTCATAAACATAAAGTAAATTGATACAATTTTTAAAAGAAAGGAGAAAGGAAAAGATAAAATGTAGACAAAAATCTTAACTTACTGGGTAATTTTATACCCATAAATGGTAACCCAACAGTCAATGAACAGAGCTCAGAACTGCTGAACAAATTGACAAGGCACACTATCTTGTCTTCACGGTTTATAGTGAGACAACAGGACCTTGACCTTTCTAGTTAATAATCCAAATCAGTGAAGACTTGATTTTCTCATTTATCCGAGAGGAGAAATTCATATATTTTGGGCCAGTGCCCTTTTTGAGGACCCTAGACCTTCCATTCAGATCTTGAGAGTCTTGTGCCCATCACAGGGTGGAGCAAAAGCCTAGCACATCTAAGGAGGCAGCCGGCTGGTGAAAGTTGTGGGCAGAGATAGGGGCCAGCTAAGGCTGACAAGCAGCCTTGCTAAGCTCTGCTTTCCTCACCAGGAAATGTAAATACTAATGTCTTCTTGGATATTTGGGGTGAGTGAAGAGAGAGCATGTGGGGACATTGAAGATGGGGTCCAGTGCATTTTAAGAATCTAGTAGATGATAACTATCGCTGTTGTCTACTATTGTCAAAATGAATAAGCAGCTTTCAAAGTATTTGTCATCTGGATTTAAACATTTTAAACTGAATTTAAATAGTTTACATCATGTCAAATTGCTTCAAAGAAAGTACCCAAACCACAGTTGAAACAGTCTTATACTTAAGTTGGCTGGGGGGTGACGGAGCATGGTGGCTACATGTTCTGCTGTGTTTTAGAGGAAGACTTTTGAGGGCTGTTATATGATGCTACACACAACCATCAGCTTTCTCCTTTGCCACTTTTAACCTCACATTTGTCTCTGCTCATGCCCCCACCCCTACCACACATGCTTGGGCATCTTAGGGAGTTAAATTCTCCTAGAACACACTATGTGGAAATTTTGGTACAAGAGATTCAGGCCCCTGCTGAGTTTAAGAATAATAGTTGTAGAAGTGAGTGAAAGCCTAGTGAACAATTGTTTCACACCGACTGTATAAGCCCTTTCTACTCAAACTGTGGTCTGTGGGGTGGAGAATGTTGGAGACCCAAATCCTCTGAGTCCAACCCATACTGCCTGGAAAGAAGCTGCATTTTTGACAAGGTTCCTAGTTTTTGACAAGCTGTTTTTCTGTTCAGCTTATGAGGCAAGCGAACACTTCTATCCAGAACAAATCAGGTTGAGAGCGCCTGCATGGAGGCGTCTGTCGGCTGGGGGATCTGGTTGTTTCTCATCTTCACTGAGGTTCTCTTCGCAGAAGGCAGATGGCCTGGTGTTTGTAAACAGGTCCATCTCAGTGTACAATCAGGTCTATCCAGTGTACTAGCAGGTCTATCCCAGTGTGCTAGCAGGGCTATCCAAGTGTACAATCAGGTCTATTGCAGTGTGCTAGCAGGTCTATATCCAAGTGTACAATCAGGTCTATTGCAGTGTGCTAGCAGGTCTATATCCAAGTGTACAATCAGGTCTATTGCAGTGTGCTAGCAGGGCTATCCAAGTGTACAATCAGGTCTATTGCAGTGTGCTAGCAGGGCTATCCAAGTGTACAATCAGGTCTATTGCAGTGTGCTAGCAGGGCTATCCAAGTGTACAATCAGGTCTATTGCAGTGTGCTAGCAGCTTTTGGAAGCACTATGGGCTTTGCTATGTGCTTGTGCTTATTTCAAATCTTATTAAGCCAGAAAGTGGTGCCTGGCAAGTGGTTTATCCCGCTTTGGCGATCCATGCTTCCCAATTCATTTCTATTGTGCTAATTAAGCCTCAAGTGATATTTCAAGTACAGATTGTTTTTTCCATTATTGGGTCTTGGCCAGCACATCAATGCTGGAGACAGGTGCTCACTCATTTGCAGGAGACTTTACATTTGAAAGATGTAAGCTTGGCCAGTTTTGCACAGATTCCTTTGGAAACTCTTATGACAGGGCAGGCCGATTAGTTTATAATAAGGAGCCTCATTCTTCCTCCACAAAATAGGCAGAGAACTCTTTTCAAATGAATCAAACCCTCAGATCATGGATATGATATAGTATGTTTGATCTGTACAAAGATGAATGGGTGCAACCCCAGAGGGCAATGTACTGTAGTGTGTAGTGGTAAAGGCCCTTGATTTCAGGTCCAAATCTCAGTCTACATTGGCTTGAGCAACTTTGAAAGATGTGCTTGACTTTTTTTTTCCCCGAGACAAGGTTTCTCTGTGTAGCTTTGGAGCCTGTCCTGGAACTAGCTCTTGTAGACCAGGCTGGCCTCAAATTCACAGAGATCCACCTGCCTCTGCCTCCTGAGTGCTGGGATTAAAGGTGTGTGCCACCACTGCCCAGTGTGCTTGACATTTATAACACTTATGTTCATTAATTAAACAATGCAAATTATTTGTCTTCAAGGTTTGGTATCAGGATTCGATAATGCACTAGATGAGAGCATCTACTTTAATGAGCGCCCAGCAAATGTTACTATTGCTGCTACTGTAAACAAACGTCCTCAGGGCTGTGAGTCGTCTACACTGAGGCTTGAAAAGCAAGACTACACCAGATTTTATCAGAATTACTAAGATTATGGTGTAGCATATCCTACCAAAGCCCATTTTAACTTTTCTCTGCTCAGAATATCTAAAATAACAGATACACTTATAAAGGGAAGCGCACATCCCAAAGCATTGTAGTTGGGGTACCCAAAAGGATGTCTTTAAGCTCCATAATTGGGATGGGGTTTTGGGAGGGGCTTATGGGGGTACAAGTTTGGTTCCTAGGGCCACCCTAGAGTCAGTAAATGAGTTTGTAAACACAAGGAAGCTGGAACCAAGGCAACACCAGAAGGTCTTAGCTGGGAAGGCAAATGGATGTGTAGCAATCAGAAGGTCGGGTACCAAGTGGTCCATGGAGGAAACCAAGGGAAGATGTGACCTGTGCATGAGTTTAGCTGACACCATGGCAGACAGCGGCTGAAAACTGCTGCATATTCACAGTTAATATGCTTTTTGCTCTCTATGGTCCAGGTGAAGTGACCCTCTTTCCTCAAGAGAAAATTGGAGATGCATTCTATAAAGAGAATGAAAGGCTGTAAGGAGCTTCAGGTAGATTTGAGGCTATGGCATTTATAGAAAACACGATGGGCTTCCATATTGATCTTTTCTATATTTATAGACTTTTCCCCTATTGAAGCAGTGCATTGGGACCATATCCAACAGTCCTTCCATTGGGCTGAGTCATCGGAATGGCCCCTTCCTCAAAATGCTATGAAGATAACTGGATAGATTCTATGGGTCTTAGATAGTTCTGCGCTCCGTAAGGTTTATACATTGCAATAAAACTGATGTCCCCAGTAGACAGTGGGACTTTGCAGCGTGTGGAAAGATGCAAAGACAGAGCTGTGCCGAGTCTGGAGTGGGCAGGTGGGAAAAGCTGGTGCACAGATGGAGTCGACTCTAGCTCTCTGCTGGCAGGAGAGCAGCAGGCAATTCTACACCCGAAGAACCAACAAATAGGCACACGAGCATAATATTTAGTGGGGTGGGGAATCAATAGTAAAGAAGAAATGCAAATAGATGAATGGGCGCCCCGGGGGCAGGAATGAGCGCCATCCAGGTGGGACAGACTACTCCCCACATCATAACTTGTGTGGTTTTAATAGCAACTTCTGTATGGTTATAGACTCCTTAAATGACAAGACTACATGTTAGACTCAAAATAAAGAAAATGTGTATTTTTAAGAAGTCACTCAGACCATACCACTAACTTTAATGGTATTCTGCCTTGACCTGCTTCCTCATTCACACAGTTTATATGAATAAGGCTTAATATCTAAGGCCTGTTTTTTGTTTCCTGTGCTTGCTCTTAACCATCATTGTGTGTTTCACTGCCTTGTGAAACTCGGGGTAGCCTGGGCTTCTCTGAAACCACCAACAGATGTAACATTCCTCTCCATTGGGTACTATGGGAAGGGTGCATTCCAAGAAGGCCAAATTTTATTAGGGTGTCCTTTTTCGGTGGTCAGAACACCACGAGACACACTGTGCACAAATATTGTGTAGTGTGACTTCAATACTGTGGCTTAGCCAGCGAGAGTTGCTTAATAACGAAGAGTGTGTGTGTGGAATGTGGCATTGTGACTTAGTAGCAATTGTAGCTCCTTTTCTGACCTCCAAGTTGCTTCCTAGACAATGGTCCATCACAGTGCTGGAAGACTTGGCTGTCGGGGCAAACACAGCCCCTCCAAATAGTCCTCACATAAAGTAGGGGGGCTGCTTTGATTGGGAGGACCAACACACTGTTAACCCTCCCAGCCTGGCTTTAGGCCAAGGGTACTGGGATTCTTGGCAGTGAAGGGGAGTGTGCACACCTGGCAGGAGGGACACCTAAGAAGTGAAAACTGCGGGAATTAGAATAAAAACTATCGAGCTCTTGGAATATAAGGTGGAAAACCACACCACTGAAATGCTAAAAATATGCGCAATGTTCACATTTCCCCTCACAACCCAAACTTGCATTATTTTTAAGGTTTTTAAAGTTTAAAATAAAGAATTTTTCACTGTGATAAGAATTCATATAATTTCCCATCGTTAGTGTGAACGGGATGGTGAGTGTAATTCATAATAACTCTAATTTTGCTTGAAGGATTTGCACACGGTTATAGTTGGAGTTTAATCCTAGAGAAATGCTTTCCAACTTGTTCTCCTTGACAGTCTGATTCCCCAACTCTAGGTCCGATGGTAGGTTTCTAGACTTAAATGAGATACTGAAAAACAAAACAAAACAATCCAAAATAACAACAAAAATGGGTTTCTGTGAACACACGTGTGTGTCTTGCCATTTGATCCTGGCTGTAACTGCATTTCTGTGCACTTTTCTCTCTCATAGGTCTGCCGTCTGCACGTCTGGCTGCCCCTAACCTCACTGTGGAGGAAGGGAACTCTGTCACACTTTCCTGCAGTGTGGCAGGTGACCCACTCCCCACGCTGTACTGGGACGTTGGGAATTTGGTTTCCAAACACATGGTAAGGCCCGTGTTTGGTTCTGTCTCATGGTTGACGATGAGGAGATTTTGTTGAGCATACCGGTGCCCACTCTCTCAGACTCCTTTTTGTTGCTGTAGTAACAGGCCCAGACAACAGCGCCTTAAAGGAGCAAGGGTTCATTGGGTGGCCAGTTCCAGGTTACAGTCCACTATAGCTGGGAAGTCACAGCCTCCGGAGCTTGAAGGAGCTGGTCATATTAAGTTCACAATTAAGAGCAGGGCACAGTGAATTAATGCACGCTCGTATCAACTCATTACTATTTTAATGAGTTCAGAATCAAAATAGTATGACCTGCGTTACTCACATTTAGGGTGGCTGATCCCACTGTAATGAATCTGGTTAAGAAAATAGCTCACAGGCTCACCTAACCCAGACAGTTCTTCATTGAGATGCTCTTCCCGCACTGTCAAGTTGCTCATCTTTACCAGCTGTCAAAACCACCCAATATTTTTTTGTTTTATGGCTCCACATGTAGACATTTAAAAGGAATTTTTGATATCATTTACTTTCTATTTATCCTTAATTAGATAAGGCTAATTCAAGATTACAATTTAGTTATCTGTACACATCGGATTGGAAGAGAGTCTTTAGATAATAATGTATTCTGGGCCATTCTGAGCAAGGAAGTGGCAGTTCTACAGTTCTATAGTCTTTGCTCTTGGAGAAAGGTGGATAAGAATTCAGGAATTCAGTCAAACTCAGACACTGAGCAATTGAAATCCAGAACAAGAGAATAACTTACCATTACTTGAGTCTGGAACCTGCAAGAAAAATGTGTGTGTGTGTGTGTAAGTGTATATGTATGGTGTATGTTTAACAACGTGTGTAAGTATATATGTGTGTGTGTGTGGTGGTGTGTGTACAAGTGTGTCTTTGTATATGTGTGTAAGTATGTAGTGTGTGTGTGTGTGTGTGTGTGTATACTCCATTTCAAGAAGAAAAGATACTTTGGAATCAATTTTAATCAAGTTTTTTTTTGTCTGTTAATTTATTTGTAGAATGAGACGAGCCACACGCAAGGCTCCTTAAGGATCACGAACATCTCCTCCGACGACAGTGGGAAGCAAATCTCTTGTGTGGCAGAAAACCTTGTGGGAGAAGACCAAGATTCCGTGAACCTCACCGTGCATTGTACGTAGCGAGAGCAGCGCGTACTTTCCATGGTAGTGATTGTGTGCTTCAGGCTTTCGAATGTGCTTCACTGAGAAATCTCAGCCCCCGGTTCTCGTCCTAGGTAGTCTGTTTAGAGAGACCCCAAAGCATAAGGGTCTGCTTACATTTAAAGTCAGATGATTGCCAGGCTGTTTTTCAAGCTTAAGTTAGACCTCGGACATTTCAGGAATTAAAACATGGACATTTAGAATCTGGTAAAACTGGACCACACTGTAATTCAGCACATCTGAAAGTGTGTCTGTGATTCAACAGCCACAGCGGTTTTAAGGCTCTCATGCTTCATGCTGACGAATCAATGGCAACAGCAACAGTCACTGTGTGGATTCATCTGATCCAGTTTGCGGTGTGTTCCATGGGATCTGGGAGTCAGGGAGCATTTCCCAAGCTATTTTCAAATTTAGTAATTTTTATAGCTATTTTAGTTATTTAAGAAAGAACTGCTAATGAAAAAAGTGTCTCTCATTATTAATGATGAATTTATGTAATATTAAGATGTGTGTATGTATGTGTGCATGCATGTGTGTGTATGTGTGTGTACAAGCAAAGCCCAAGTGGACATCAATGAACACTTCTTATCACAGAGACTCCCTGTGTTGTGTGAGTCATGAGCAGGGCAGGCTACTCTCTGAAGCTCCTGGTAGGGAGCTAAACCAGTCGGATGATACAAAATGACTGACCCAGAGTTGCTGCTTGTGGTTTTCTTAAATTAAATGATGGTTAAATAAAAGCCCCTCTTAATGACACAGAGCACCGCGGGGAGGAGTCCAAGCTCTCTGGTACTACTCACTTCTTCTCTCTTCGTTTAGTTGCACCAACCATCACATTCCTAGAGTCTCCAACCTCAGACCACCACTGGTGCATCCCGTTCACTGTGAGAGGCAACCCCAAGCCCACGCTCCAGTGGTTCTATAACGGGGCAATACTGAACGAATCCAAATACATCTGCACTAAAATCCATGTGACCAACCACACGGAGTACCACGGCTGCCTCCAGCTCGACAATCCCACTCACATGAATAACGGAGACTACACTCTGATGGCCAAGAATGAGTACGGGAAGGACGAGAGGCAGATTTCTGCTCACTTCATGGGCCGACCTGGAATTGATTACGGTGAATACCTGGAGGTTTTACACCTGGGGAGGCGGGGAGAGCGGCACAGTAAGTTACTGGGTTTGAAACCCATCCGACCTGGCTTTAATGTAGCTAGCATTGGTGACACAGGAGATCTGCTCCTCATGGCAAGTGTGGAGTGTAGACAGCCAGGAACTGGAAAACCTTGTTGAGATGTTGTTTCTTAAAGATCATCAACCTAAAGCGTTCACAGGATGAAGTTGTGTCAAGGAAGGCAACTAGTGTGACCCCCCCCCCAGAAGGTGGGGAATGCGCCAATCTGAGCAGTGATCAGATGCACATGAGATTACTGAGGGAGAGCATTGGTACGCCATGAGATTATTCTTAACGCCATCTCCATGTTTTCTGAGATCTCCCATCAACAGTGCTGAGTCCCATGGAAAACCAGGAGCAGAATAACTGGTCACTCATAACATAGTCAAGAGTTATTTTTGACCCTTGGATCCATTTGGGGTCAGAATCCCGCCTTCTTATTTATGGGTTAGAAACCAATACCGGGACCCTTGCTTACCTGGCCATGGCGAGCAATCCTTCTATCAGGGGAGAAGGCTCTGCCTGGCAGGAAAGCTTCTGTCAGGAACACAGTGATGGTGTGGCAAAGGTCAGTGTCTCGTCCACTCTGTCTTGTTGCTCAGGTGATTGCTCATTGTAGGGCTAGCCTGCTTTGTCATGTTGAGACCTGTGTGTTAGAGCTCTTCTCTATAGTAGCGGTGAGTTAGTCTAAGTCACGCAGTGTTGTGGCAGAGCAAAGGGGAAAGAGAACCATGGAGTTTTGAAGCAACAGCGGTTTGGTCAGCTTTTACCTGTGGGGTTTGTAAGGGAGCATTGTGGGCAAAGGTGATCCCTGATCCCTGCAAGCCTGCCTTCATTCCTGCAAAGTGAATCTGTTTGACAATAAACAAGAGTGCAATCATCCTCTTTGCATGAGAACTTCCTATTTCCTTGGTATTTTCTCAACGTCACAGGGTCTGTGAGCATGTTGGAAATGTAGTTTGAATTATGTCAGTTTCACCAACAGCCCTGCAAGAGTATGTAAAACAAGCAGTGCTCAGAAGCCACACCTAGACACCCCTGGTTGCTGTAGTCATGCCCATTAAATCTTCCTCTTAACTGAGAGTTTAGCTGCTTGCCTGTGTTTGCTGTAGTAAATCTCTAGATGGGTGAGCTTCTTTCTTCCTGCGTCCTTGTGGGAGCAAGAGCCTCAGAACAAAGCCAGACACTCCATCTTGGGACTGTAGCTCTTTGTTTGTTCTTCAGTAAAGTTTTTATTAGTGAGTAATTTTAGATTTATGGAAAAGTTGTAGACAGAGAGTTTCTGGAAACTTCTGCCTAGGCTTCCCAGTGTTGACATCTTCTGTGACTATGGGCCATCTGTCACGTGAAGAACAGGGCACTGGTGTGGCATTCCCTGAACTTTAGGCTGTATTTGGATTTTGCCTTCAACAGCCTTTTGGAGCTCTTTGGGGTGAAAGTTGATTCACATGAAGGCCCAGAGTTTGAAAGTTATGAGAAGCAGGTCTGTATCCTTTTGAAATTCACACACTGAGGGGCCGGTTTTAGATGGGTTTTCTTATGTTTTCCTTTGAACGTTCCTCTGTGGTGCTAATATTTGGCTGAACTAGACTTCTCTCATCCATGTGGCCTCTTTTTTAATGTGTCAGTTGTTAGTTTTGCTTTTTGGCTTGATCATAAATTGGGGCAGGGTGTTTCCCAGTTACTTAAGAAAACATTTATTTATAAAAAGCAAAAATTCAACTAAATTTATATTATGCTTTATGTGTGTGTGTATGTGTATGTGTGTGTGTGTGTGTGTGTGTGTGTGTGTGTGTGTGTGTGTGTGTGTGTAAGTCAAAGGACAGCTCATGGGAGTCAGCTCTTTTTTCCACCACTTGGGTCCTAGGGACAGAACTTAGGTCAACAGGCTTGACAGCAGGTGCCTGAGCCCTAAATTAAACTAAATTTTGTAAAGTTGTTCTTCTTCCTCCATGTTCCTGGGACTCACTTACTCGTTTTTATTATGTCTTAAAATAAAAATATGGTGCAGCAGAGATGGTTCAGGAAGGCAAGTGTACTTGCTGCGGAAGAGGGATGACCTGGGTTCAAATACCCAGCATCCATGTCAGAGCTAGACATGGCCTCTTGTGATTGTAACCCCAGTGCTGGGGAGGAGAGACAGGTAGATCCTGAGAGCTTGTTGGCCAAGCCACCTAACTAAAAAGGGGATCTTCGGCTCAGTAAAGGACCCTGTCTCAAGACGTAAGGTGGAGAGCAGTAGAGGGGAACACCTGGAGCCCTCTTCTGGTGCCTTTGTGCATTCGTATGAGGACCCCAGACCTACAAATACTGAGCATGCACATGGCTGGGCACGCACACACAGTATGGAAGGAAAGGCAAGCAAACTGTTAATATCTGCTTGGAGAAAAGACTGATTTATTGTTGTCTTTAACTGTTTATTCAAAGGCCAGCAATCAAGGAATAATAAATGAAAAAGAAAATTATGGAGACTTGGTCTTGGGTGACAGTAGATATAGAGGGCCCTAGTGGGCCATAAACCAATGTGACTAATTAGAGATTGACCTCAGTCGGCTGTGGGATGGAGTCTGGCTGGATATTTATGAGATTCGCGGTCATAGCATTCAGATAACAACCGTCCTTAGAATCGGTTCCTTTCTTTTCCAACCACCTTAAAATTAAAAAAAAAAAAAACAAATAGAAAAAAAAGAGAGAGAAGAAATATAAGCATCATATCCCTGGTGGTGCATTCCACAGTAAGGACAGCCGAAGGCCAAGTCTGACTCTATTCCTTCAGCATCTCTGCGGTCATCAGGTAGTGATTTGTGATGCCCAGCTCTCACGAACCTTGTGGTGAGAATTAATCTGATTTCACTGATGGCAGTTTTGGTGATTATGAAGGAAGGAAGGGAATAAAGTCCAAGTCACAGCGTGGATGAGCAGCCCTGGCTTAGTGTGGTGTCGGTTGTGTTCACATACAAAGCCGGAAGAGCGAGCATCACAGTTCTGATGTCCCTGTGGGCTGGGTCCTCAGGTGCCTCAGTTTTCTAGTGGACGGTTGCTCTGCTTAGGGATTTGTTTTAGGAGACAGAGAATGAAGAATATGGCAAGAAATCAAAACACAGATTAAAAACAAAAATTCTCTACACCAAAAATCTGCCAAGTTTGAAGCAGACAGACAGCCTGGGCCTGGGCTGAGATTTTAGCCACTGTTTCTGGGTAGTGGAAACATGGCCGGGGGCCAGACCTCGTGCTTTTGCTTTAGAGGAGGGAGGGGGGCCTAGAGGAGCAGCTAGGCTGCTCAGGTGCAGGGTGCCATGTGTAAGACCTGAGGGTGTGAGGTTGGCACTAGAGAGACTCAGCACAGCAAAGCCTCCGTAAAATATCTTTGGACCGTAGCACCTGTCTACAGGGACCCACCCAGGATGATATGCGGAGTGACAGGTACCATCTGGTCTTCAGATGTCCACAAGACCCAGTGCCATCTGCAAACGTTAGTTACTGGAAAGCTGTCCTAGTCCATGAAAGAGAGAAGGAACTTTTGCTAGGTTGCAGGCATTGCAGTTGGCCATCTTGGGCCCTGCCTTTAAGAGGTGAGCCAGTTTGGGCTGGTGTGGCCCGTGATCCAAGTGGAAGACGCAACCTCAAGCTGCTGAATGAAATGGAGAGAGCTGCAGGGTTTATCTAGCACACTGGGGAAGTTGTGGAAGTTGTGCTAATCTTACTTTATCTTTGGTTTTCATTGTCCCTGTAAGATCAGCTTCCAGGAGCAGGTGTCCTTGACTCCCTGCGTGGTGGCCTTGCTAGGGCTCAGAGTCAGCAGGATTCAAGTGGTATTTTTGTCTTCCTTCAGTTAGCTGTGTGTTCCTGAGGCTTGACCTTAGTTGTTCGACTTAGTGCTTCTCAGGTTAGCCTTTGGCACTTTTCCTTTTTAAGATATTCAGGCATTACCAAGGGCGAGTACCTGCTCCTGAGTGAGTAGCAGACAGCCTTTCAGTTGTTCTTGGTCACAGAAAGAATCAGGTACAAAGCAAACACATCTCTACTTTAGCTATCAAGACCAACTCCCTTCTCCACAAGGGACTTCATGTCATCGGGGTCCTTCTGTATTTCCAAGTAGCCTAGTACAGAGATCTCATCCCTTGTTGGTGCCATATGGTCCAAGGGGAATCCCCGAGATCCCGTGACCCAATTCCTTGAGGAGTAGCAGTTGAAACGAATGCTAACACACTCCATGACTATCGTCAGTCCTGGTTCTCTGAGCCTGTCACTTTCAGGGAGCACAATGGATACCCTCAAAATGGTTTTGTGGGGACTACTGGGTGAGAACAACTCATAGCACTACCTGAAGAACCTTTAATAATCCTTTCTTGTTCTTCCCCCTAGAACTTTGTATCACCAAAAGGTGAACTAGATGACATGGGTAGTTTGTTTTTTTTTTACCATTTTCTTTGTGAGTTCTTGCTCTGAGTGTAGGCAGCATTTTTCTATCCCACAACCACTCTCAAATAATCACTCGGAGGCTTGATATTAATTACAAATGCTTGGCCAATAGCACAGGCTTATTACTAACTAGCTCTAGACATTTTAAGTCAACCCTTATTCCTTATTTATGCTTTGCAATGTGGTGATACCTTTATTAGCATGGCACATTCATCTCCTGTTCCCTCTGCCTATGGCTGGTGACTCCTGACTCTGCTTTTCTCCTTCCCAGCATTCTCAATTTGGTTTTTCCGCCTAATTTTATCCTCTTCAGTTACTGGTCAGTCCGCTTCTTTATGAAACCTGTCACTGTGACAAATCTTCACAGTGCACAGAAGGCTTATCCCACACCATTTGAGTGGCTCACATTTGTTCCCATGTCAGTTACTGAAGCTAGAAGACTGCTTTTCCAGCGTCTTGTTCTAGAATCTGGGCAGGTTCGAACAAGGTGTCAGCTTTTTCTGGAGGTCTGGGAAACAACGCAGATACAATAACTTCCAGAACTGTGGGGGCTGCAGAAGTGTGGGATTCAGCCACTCTTCTCAATTAAAGAAAGTGCTCAAACCACAAGCCAGAGATAAGTAGGAGCACTGGCCTTCAGTTCCTGCCCTGTTTCTCTCCATGGATGCCTCCCTCCTGGCTCTAACAGATGAACTCCAACGTCCCAGTCCCATGAGTATCCATGCCCCAGTCTTAGGCAGGACCTGGCTGAAGAGCTGTAGAAAGCACAGGTGATGAGAATATCTCTTTAGCGAAAGCTGCTGACTGAGAACAGTAGTGGGTAGGTGGGACTTTGAAATATGACTTGAACCTCTGACCAACTCCTGTTCCTGACATCCTTCTAGAAGATTTCTTCAGACCTGGCACTTGAATTTGGAATCTTAAGCTTCGTTTGTACTCTGCAAAAAGGGTGCTTGATGCTCCAGAGAAGACCACGCCCATTGGGCCAAGCTGCCCCATGCAATTGGCTATTGGACCGAATTCTAACAACACCAAAGGTCCCATTAGACATCGCACCCAATGATTTTTCAATAAAACAAAGCAATAGCTAGATACCCAAATACTGAGAACAAAGTCTCTCTGGCCACAACCACAAAAGAAAGTTATAAAAATATAAAGTTCTGCTTACAGTAACACATATCTATGCCCCACTCCAAAAAGAAATACAGAAAGGGAACAACTTGAGACATTACAAGGAGTTCCTCACCCACCCTTTCTGAGAAATAAATGTTGACTATATGTTCTTCTTAAAGGGTAGATTCTAGAGACTTACACAGGGAAGTGGTAAAGTACCACTGAGCCCAAGCTTCTGGATAAAGAGGGAGGAAAAACCAGCATGCAATAAAATTGTTTGAGGGCAGAGTTTTCCCCTAATTCTGCCAGCGAGGTGGGAATCACAAGCCTCTGCTTTAGACACTCAAGGCCCAGGCAAAAGGGGGACAAGCACCTGCCTGATGGCTACTCCATACAGCACCAAACCTCTCAACATGCTTGGCTTCACAGATGCCTTCTGAGTAGCCACTAACGCTGTCTCTTGCAGATAGAGAGAAAGCCACACTTCTTTAGTAATGAGGATACTTCATCAGGATCTATTGGAGGAGCTATTCAAATATCATTCCAGAAAATTCCACAGATTCATCTAGGATAGCAAATTGTAGTAATGATTAAAATGATGCCCTCCAATTGGGTTTGGCAGCAAGCAGGATGAATTCAGTGGATGGTCATGAAGGCTTCAGTATGGGAAGGAAAACGGAGACTGGGTACAGACAGACACATACGTCTACCGTGTGGGATTAGCTGATACGTCTCCAGTGACTCTGCTGTATCCTATTTAGCTTACAGGCCTGAAATATAGACTCATCTCAGGTGAACTCTACCTGCATGTGGCTGTCATTGGAATTCAATCCTACACATAGAAGAATCTCTTCAAGAGCGGGCAAATGCGCATGGAGGCAGAATAGCGGTTAGAAGTAGCATGGGTTTCTTTCTTGGGAAGCCTTGGAACAAAAGTTAATGGAAAAATAACTTACTTTTTGCCACAAGGAAGGGATTTGGACCTGTTATGAGCAGCTTCAGATTAACTAGTATAAATTCCAAGAATACTGAAGGTCAGGTGTTTCTTAAGCGTGAGCACACCAGTTGAGGGGGGATCAGCTCAGCCATACTATTACAGAAGACATGTAAGAAGCGCATCGGACTCCGCCAGAGCACTGGATGGTGATGCTCTGGTTTCGAAGCTCGCAGTTCTCTGGCCCACTCATTCAGGAAAAATGTCACAGCTCAGACTGCTCACTCACACAGCGGGGGGGACTTAGCGACTTCTGCTCCCTAATTCAGAAGCGGTTGTCTCCTGTGCAAAATGTGTGTCAGGGACAAACTATAAATATGGGAAGTGTTTCCCACAGATTCTTCCAGTGCTGTTTGGTCAAAAAATTCACAATGGGGGGCAAGCTAGTGCTCTCTGCACAGCACGTAGAAGGGCCCAGAGCAGCAGACCTCGGATTGCCGTGTTTAGGCTGAGGAACACGCTGCGTACGTGTCTCTCAAAGCCAGGAAGAGTAGACTGCAATGTCCCGCTGTTTTTTTAGACCATTAATCAGAACCCATTTCTTGTCCTGGGACTTAGAGCACAGAGCCCCACATAGTTTCCTGCCAAGAGAAATCAAGAATCTGGTTCAGGCACAAGCATGTGATAACCATGATAACGAAGATTCATCTTTACAGTTCTTTGAGTCTCCAGAGTTCTAAGGTTAATTGATTACACCTGGAAAGGCTCTCGAGGGCCTCCCACAGCCACGCTATTGCTCACCCTCATCCTGTGGAAGACCCATTCCTACAGGAAAGAGGAGATTGCAC
This sequence comes from Ondatra zibethicus, assembly GCA_004026605.1. Classification (NCBI taxonomy): domain Eukaryota; kingdom Metazoa; phylum Chordata; class Mammalia; order Rodentia; family Cricetidae; genus Ondatra; species Ondatra zibethicus. The sequence continues at coordinate 58,648 of PVIU01002366.1, read as the reverse complement.
ACTCTCAGCAAACTGGTGGCTGAGAAAGGAATAACCCCCTCCTGCTGTCAGTCTCTGGGCCCAGTCTCCTCTGAGGAGGGGGCAGCCTGACCATTGGAGGCTGCTGGTCACAAGCCAGAAAACACTGCTGATTCAAGGTGTAGTAAATGGGGGGTTCGGGCTGCGTTCCCGGCGCCGGGCCTCTTGTTCTGTCCCACGCGGCTCCCCGTGCGTACCCAAAATAATTACACGGAAACTGTATTCATTTAAATACTGCCTGGCCCATTAGCTCTAGCCCCTTATTGGCTAACTCTCACATATTATTTTAACCCATTTCTAATAATCTCTGTGTCACCATGAGTCGTGGCTTACCGGCATGAGTCTAACCAGTGTCCATCTTGTGCTGGAGAAGCATGGCGTCTGCTTCTGCCTTCTCTCTCACAGCATTCCGTTCTATCTACTCCGCCCACCTAAGGGCTGTCCTACCAAAAGGCCAAGGCAGTTTTCTTTATTTAACCAATGAGGGCAATACACAAATAGAAGACCCTCCTACACCACCAAGGCAAGGACCGCCCACTAGAAAACTAGAATATGTATTTTGCTCTTCTTACCACAAGGGTTCTTGGGAATATTTCTAAAGATCACAGAGTCTGCAAAATAAAATTGAAGGCAAAGACTTGTTTGAAGAGCATCCGAGGGGCTGGAGAGATAGCTCTTGCAGTGGACACAGCCATCTGTAACACCAATTTCAGGGGCTCTAATGGCCTCCTCGGACCTCCACAGACACCATGTGAATGTGGTGCATAGGTACCACGTGGATGCGGTGCACAGACAGACATGCATGCAGGCAAAACATTAAGACACGTGAAGTAAATAAACCTTAAAAAATTAAGGGCAGTAGAGAGGCAAAAGCTTAAAAGAAGGAAGCAGGTGTCCTCTTGGCCCCGGCTGTTGTTTTTGTCTTGGTGAGGAACACAAGATGGCTGATTTCATGCTACCTCTGTCTCCCTTGTTTAGTTTCTTACCCTCTGACTAGGTTTCCACTGAACTGTCCAATTTTGTAGCTTAACAAGTCATAGTCATTTCTTCAGACAGATTTCCAGAAGCCTGAAGATTTACTCATGAGGTATGGTTGATACTGGAAGCTGAGATGGAACTGAGCATGCTCGTGTTGGGATACAGAGGTCGGAGGATCCCTGCAAGTGTGTGGCCAGCATGGGTGGGGCACTGCCTCAACCCCCCAAAAAGACCTAAAAAAACCCAAAGGGCAAAATGATGAACAATGAGAGAGTGGGGACCCCTGAAGTGGAGACTTTAGGTTGTTCAGCATAGAATGAGGTGCTGGTAAGAGTTTTAGCTTGATGGAGTCAAAAAAGAAAAACAATGATTTGCTCATTTGCAAGCCTCTTGCCCTGAGCACCATCTTCTGGAGGCACAGGCATTTCCAGTTTATTCTGGAACTTTGATGGCACGTACCTGTGCCCTTAATACAGAAAAGCCAAGCTCTTTTCCCTTTGGAAGTTAGGGCCACTACGGACCCCTGGCCTCTCCCCTTAACTCCTGAGCGCAATCCCTTAAGTCAAAGCAAACATGCCCACAGCACCCGAGGCCACTCTTCCGAAGCCAGAACTCAGCCAGGAGATCAGCTCGTCTGTGGACCTCAGTTTCTCTCAGCTGTGACACTGGCATCTGACCGCGATGCCGCTGGAATGTGTGTGCAGGAATGAAACAGCTGCTGTGTACACAGAACTCCAGGGGGTATGCGTGTGGGGGCGTGGAGTGCCTAGATTTCCATATTTCCTTGTTGGATCTCAAAACACATGTGCTGTCTTAATCGGGTAGTGTCCCACCTGTTGGGCTAGACCAGGGTATATTCAAAGAAACCACAAGATGCTTCTCCAGCCCCACTACAGGGCCGCGACGTGGGTCAGATGCTGCTCATTCGTTCTCTCTGGTGGAACTGTTTTCTCACGTTCGGCTCACCTCACTTGTCCTTCGGTGCTGAGCGTCTGTAAGGGTCCCTAACTTTACCGTTGCACTGAATGTAAGTGGATAATGAGCATTATTTAAATTTCAGTAAAAGGAACCAGTTAGAAACAGACTTTAAAAATGGTACGATACCCAGGTGTGGTGGTGTGTGCTTTTCATCTCAGCCTACAGGGGGGCAAATGGCAGATGGATCTCTGTTAGTTCAAGCCCAGCCTGGTCTACAGAGTGAGTTCCAGGACAGCCAGAGATACACAGTGAGACTCTATCTCATAAGAGGGAAAAAAAAGTGGGATATTTTCAAAACTTGTTCATTGCCAGAAGTGTAAAGAGGAATTATTATCTTATTTTCGTGAACGCCAGTCCATGTATGCCCATGTGTCTGGCTTTATGTGGTGATATTTTGTTTATGCTATAGCAAATAAAGCTTGCCTGAAGATCAGAGTACAGAGCTGGCCACAGTAGGCAGCCATTGAGGCCGGGCAGTGGTGGCACACACCTTTCATCCCAGAACTAGGGAGACATAGGCAGATGGATCTCTGTGAGTTCAAGGCCACCCTGGGCTACATGAGACAAAATAAGTCCAAAAGAGAAACAGAGCCAAGCAGTGGTGGCTCACACCTCTAATCACAGCACTATGAAGGCGAAGATGGGAAGTAATATGGCTGGACAGAGAGAGGAATATAAGGTAGGAGGAGACAGGAAGGAGCTCAGGTTTCGGTCTGAGGTTTCATAGAGACTGCGTTCAGTCTGAGGACTTGTAGAGACAGGATATCCTAGGTCTGAGGATGTCACAGACGTAAGAACCAGTGGCTGACTGCTCTGCTTCTCTGATTTCTCAGCTTTCACCCCTAATATCTGACTCTGGGTGTTTATTGTTAAGAGCAATTAGAAATCATGACACAGCCTTAGCCTCTGTAGGCTAGGAACCACGTCTGGGCTGTGGAATGTGACTCAGTAGGTCTGGTTACGTGTGCTTGTGAGGGAACAATGGCAAACACGGTGGTTGTCGCTCCCGCCAGGCCCCTCCGTCTCATCCTAAACCTTATGACTGACGGTGGCAGAGTAGCGACGGCTCCCGTGTAGCTGGGAAGGAAGTTGGAAAAAGGGTTCTGTTTTCAGCAAGTTTGAACGGGGCCTGATTGCTTGTGGTTGATCCCGGTAGCAAGGACACGATACAGGGATCATGAGTCTGAAAAAGGCTTTGTCTTCTAGGTTGTGGTCTCACCTGGTTATTTATGATCCTACGTGAAATTCTACTTTTCCTATATCCAAAATCTGCTTTGTTAAATTTATTCCACGTTCTTGGATCTTTGTGGGGCATTATGTGAGAGTGTTTGGTGGTGTGTCCACGTGTGAGAGTGTTTGGTGGTGTCCCTGTGTGTGAGAGTGTTTGGTGCTGTCCACGTGTGAGAGTGTTTGGTGCTGTCCCTGTGTGTGAGAGTGTTTGATGGTGTCCCCATGTGTGAGAGTGTTTGGTGGTGTCCATGTGTGAGAGTGTTTGGTGGTGTCCATGTGTGAGAGTGTTTGGTGCTGTCCACGTGTGAGAGTGTTTGGTGCTGTCCCTGTGTGT
>PVIU01002366.1:0-55010 GCA_004026605.1 Ondatra zibethicus | reverse complement strand
GTGTTTGGTGCTGTCCCTGTGTGTGAGAGTGTTTGGTGCTGTCCCTGTGTGTGAGAGTGTTTGGTGGTGTGCACGTGTGAGAGTGTTTGGTGGTGTGCACGTGTGAGAGTGTTTCGTGGTGTCCCCGTGTGTGAGAGTGTTTGGTGGTGTGCACGTGTGAGAGTGTTTCGTGGTGTCCCTTCCCTCCCATTTTTGGGATCCTTGAGAATTTGAGAATACACTGCTCCCAGGATTCAAAAAGCAAGTCCCATATCTGGCTGGAGGGAAACCTTGTTGCTGGGTGAGCTGGGAACGTCCTTCATCTCCGGTTGTCTGGCATGGTCACAATGCCAGACAAACTCTTCTTTTCATACTTCCAATGAGACACTCTAAATTTATAAACCACACTGGCGGCTGGGGAACAAAGTGTCTTGCGTTCTTCGGCCCATTAATATGGGTTTGAAATTAGAATTCTCAGACCCTTGTGTTCATACAGGAAAAGGATGGTTTGGGTCCCTCTGGTTTGGGGCCGTTGACCTCTGACCTGGGGCTCCTCTCCTGTGAGTGTCTGAGCAGTTGCATCCTTGTGCTTTTTCTTTTCTCACTCTGGAGTCTGGGATTGAGTTACAGCCATGCTGGGGCGGCAGACGTAGGGAAAGGATGAGCAGGGCTTCGAAGAGGGTTTCGGGACAGATTGGAAGAAAACTCCAGGGCACCTGAAGTGAAGTCAGCAGGGAGTCAGAACCATCACTGTGGAGGACAGCGTTTTGGCAGGGTCTCTCCAAAGGGAGAGGTTTGAGAGGTCAGTGGACGTCTTACAAAGGATGCCAGGAGGTGCAGCTCTGGGACTTCTCTGCTTAATTCACCAAATGATCCCCAGACTGCCTGCAGGGCCGCCTGCAAGTCGGCCCCTTTACGCCATGTTGTAATTAAAGGATAGATATTTTGATAGCGTATTTCAAAACTACTTCAAAATGATATTGGCAGTGATAAAAGTCCTCAACGTGTAACTGAAATCTTCTTGATTTTATGTGAATTACCACAGTATGGTCAGGTGGCTGCCCAGGCTGTATAATGTGCGTTTTTGGGTGATGCTGTTCACATAGACTCCAGTGACAGGTGCACAGGAAAGGTGAACTGCTCAGTCGTAGGCAACGCCTTACGCTGAACACAACACACAGCCATCCACTTCATTTTCCTCCGGCAAACGGGAGTCCTTTTACTGAAGTACCCTTCAAGTCTAACTTGAGCACCAGGGCCGTTTCCACTTCTTTATTCGCTTGGACTAACCTTAGTTATTATTCACTGGGGAGCTCATGAGCTGAAAGCTGGCATAGATCACTTTGTTTTGATGCTGCTTTTCCACTGGGGGCTCAGAAGGAAACTGAATGAACTTTATGGCCAGAAGTTTTGCTGTTGATAGGCAAAGACTAAAAGTATATGGAGGCTCTGAGGGAATTAATTCTGAAGTCACTGAAATGCTAGGATGAAGTGTATTGCCAAGCTCACTTTCTTATAGACCCAGGTAGCTGTGCTCACAGAGATTTTGATCAAATTGGTGATTTCACAGCTGTGCAAATGAGAAATTTCTTATGCGCTTGTATTTATCTCTGGTAGAAACTGTATTTATCACTTTGTTCTAGTCAATGACTTTAGTAGGGAAATATAGTTTAATGTTTCTGTGTTGTTGGGACAAGGAAACCCTTGACCCTTCCTTGTTCCTGGAGAGGAGGGTGGAAAAACAAAAGCACTCACACGAGGCTGATAGCATGGACCTGGATGTAGTAAATGGTTCTGGGGTACATAACCTGACAGTAACCCAGAACATCAGACACTAACAAAAGTGCTATGAAAATTACCATCTTTGAAATAAAAATATCCAAACTATGGTTAACATAGCCCACTGTGTAGTGGAAATAGCACGGGAGAAGTGGCCAAAGTGAGCTAATTTTTTTTCCAAACTGATTACTCACTTTTTTCCTTGAGGTGTGGAATTGGAGGAAAGAGGAGAGAGTTTAATCTGTAGGGCGATCACAACCGCAGCTCTTAGAGACAGTCCTTAGAGACAGTCCTTAGAGACAGTCTATCTGGCTGTAAAACCTTCAGGGTGTATGTGACACATTTTGCTTGGTAGAGCTAAGCAGGTTTTTCTCCTCTAAAATGTGTACTTACAACTCTTTAATGTGTTCTGCTTTTCAGAGACAAACCCAAACTATCCTGAAGACCTCTATGAAGGTAGCTATCATGTTTCTTCACTCTGTAATTTTTCTAAATGTTTGTGTGTAATGAAATAAATCAGCTAGAAGAAGACCTGTAAGCTGAGTTAAATACACATTTTTAAGTGCTACATGGGCCAAAATAACATCTCAAGTATCACCCAGTATTGATGGCTCTTTTCCCTGGATATTTACAGTGCCTGTAAATGGCACTTCCTCTCCCAGGCTCTCTTCTTGGAAGTAGTAAATCCATTCTGCTCCTGCAGACATCTTGTTTCCGTAATTGGGAACTAATTACCTGTTTAAAAGCCATGACAACCCAGGGAAGGGAGGTGGATCACCTTCAGGCCAGGCCAGGAAACACATATGAAATGGTTTCTTGTATAAGGCAGAAGGCTGCTCGTGCACAGAGCTTCAAAGGGAGTGCTTGCCTGGGGCAGCTCAGCCAGCGCTGTGCTGTGCCATCGAGACTCCACTGTCTCTGTTCCACATCTTACCATCCACTGACCAGCTTGGCTGGACTGGTTCCCTCTGTGGTGTGTGCTGATGCTGCGAAGGGATTGACCCAACTGTGCTCCATCTCATCTTTCTTACTGAGAAGCAGGAATGCATAGCCTTGACTTACTAGACCATCTCTGGAGGGCAGGCCAGTTTCCCTGGGGCTGGAGAGGCTTAGCACCTAAAAAAAAAAGGAGGTCCTTTTAGGAACACGGTCGAGGAGGAGCCAAAAAGCTGCATTGATGATGCTTATCTGCTCATCCCTACTTCACTTGCCGACTAAATGCTAAGGACACATGGATGGGTAAAGAACTCTTCAGTGCAGATTTCCAAGCTGCCCTTGTGAGCACAAAGCCACCAAATGTAGAGAAGTGACAAGCTTTGTTTCAAGGTTGGGACTATAATTGAAAATGATTAAAATTAGTTAGAATTAAAATGAGCTAGAACGTTATATTTTTAAAAGTCCTTTGTTCTTTAACTTTTCACTTACATGTACGTTCTCTGACATTCCTGATTGCTTGGGTCTGTAACATGTCCTTCACCAACAATGGTCATACTCAGTGTGCACTTTGCAAAGATCTCCATTGGATAAGCTTTTCCTATAGACCACCCTATGCCTATTATATGTGTATTTAACTCCAGCTAACTTTAACTGGGAATTATGTTGCCTTTCTCTGTGTATGCATGCTAATCTATATTTCATCCAAGGTGATTTGGATATGTATTTTTATTTGACCTGCTAGGGCTTTAAGAAAAACATGTCTCAGATTATCCTCAACAGAATGAGGTTGAGCAGTGATTGTTACATTTTAAAGCTGTGTTTTGATTTTCTCTCCAATAACTTCAAAAGTTTAAAAATGCTATCTCCCCAGTGGCCTCAGCTCCCATGTTGGGCATGTTGGCTAAGATGTCATGGTTTTAAACTAGAGACATTTAAAATGTTCTAAATTTTGCCTGACTACTTGGCTATACTACAAAGAAAAATTAGTAAATAAATGATGTCTGCTTATGTTTGAAATCAGTGAGTTTTAAGATATTCCAAATAAACATTGCTAAAATGCGAGTTTTGGCATTCAGAATACAACAACAAACAGAGAAAATAAGTGCTTTTTTTTGGTTATTTTTTTCACTTGCATTCAAAGGAACATGCTGTTAATAAAAATGTAATTTGAATTGTTTGCCCTAAAGCCAGCACGATGATGCTACCAAGGGGAGTTTGGCTGGGGCCGAGTTAATGAAGTGGTTTTTGCCGAATGAAAATGAGGGGCAATGTTCTCGGCTAGAACTGAAACACAGATGCTTACAAGCAACATTGTCTGCAATCAGGTTGCTAAGAATTTTGTGTGCTTGGTAATATTAAGAATAAATTCTTCGATTGCCCTTGGAAAATCAGTCACCTAATCTGTGTAAACTAAAACCAATCTAGAACATGCCAGCTGACTTTGAGATGTACGGATGTCAACAAAGACATGTTTGTGTGGCTCATTATTATGTAGGCCTATTTATTGCGGAATATTGGTGTGTCTGAGCTCTTCTGAAGATTCTGTTGTGGGTCTTAGTTCCACAGTAATGTTCACACCAGGCTGCATCCTAAGCCCTTGTTCTGTTCCCCAATGAGATGCTCCTGCCCAGAAGCCAGTGTTTTCTCACAGACTGGGTAATTGTGTAGCTCCGACTGCTTCTTCCCCTGTGGCCTAAGCCTCATGATTTCACTTCTCCTGCTGACGTTTCTCAGCTTTAAGACTGGCAGCCAGATCTGCCCTCCGAAGATTTTCATGTGAAAAGGAGCCATGGCTCCCGCTCTTGGTTGTTTCAAAGATGGGCATTAATAAGGGGAGGCTTCCCGAAGGGCAAAGAAGAAATCTTAAAGTGGATTTAGAATGACCAGCAAAACAGTGATGGGGAGATGGAATCCATATTGGTTTTGTGCAGTTCCCTCCCTGCTGTGCGAACCGAGCAGCCAGGCCCATCCATGCACAACTAGGCTGTCCTGACAGTGATCAGGACTCTGGCTCTGTCTTGCTTTGTTCTGGGTCTCGCTGTGGCCCTGTGTATGTTGGCAGCCTATCAATGACTTCGTATCCCTCCTCTTTCTCTTGTCTCCAATTAAAGACTGGACTGCAGCAACTGACATTGGGGATACCACAAACAAAAGCAATGAGATCCCTTCTACAGATGTTGCCGACCAAAACAATCGGGAGCATCTCTCGGTGAGTGGGGTAGATAGGTGTTTCCTGGGTTGGTTCTGACAATTCTGGATGGTCATATGCTGGAGAAATTGTTACTGCCTCCTTAAGACCTGGTTATTGCTCAGACGTAAGCGGGCCACCAAAGATTGGAGGGTCTACTTTAGAGAGATCCAGAAACAGTTATATAGAGACCACGCAGCCTCTGACATGCACTTCTGGTAGTGTGCAACATGTTTAATTTTGCTGGTATTTTATTTATGCTTTATTTTATGTGTACGGATGCTTTGAGTGTATAGCTGTGCATCACATGTGTGTAGTTCCGGAGGAGTCCAGAAGAGGGCAACAAACCATCAGGTTCTCTGGAACTGGCGGTACAGGAGGTTGTTAGTGGCCATCTGGGTGCTAGGAATTGAACTTAGATCTTCTCCCTCCGGTCTCAGAACCATATGTTTATTTTATTTCTGTGTCTGTGGGAATGTGTATCTGCAAAAGCCAGGATAAAATGGAGGCCGGAAGAGAGTGTTAGATTTCCCCAGCGCTAAGCCACCTGAAGGTGGTTCTTCTGAAAGAGCAGCTAGTGTTACCTGGGAGCTGTCTCTCGTCTCTGCGGCACACCACTTTTAGCGGTTATTACTGCTTTAAATATCTGCCCCTTACAACCAGACTACTAGGAGATCATTGATAGTGAATCACAACACTCTGTCCAGGGACCACACTTTCACATCTATCTCCTTCATTTTTAAAAAATAAAAATTAGGGTGTCTGCCAAACAGTTTTCTCTGGAGAATGTTATGGGAAAAAAAATGAGGTACTTCTTTTAGATAGGTACCCCGGCGGTGAAGTGGTATTCAACATGGCATGTGCAGGGTGATTGGCTGGCCCATGAAGAGGTGAGGGGAAGGGCTTTGGGTGTGAGTAAGACCTTGCTGGGAAGTGCGAGGCCATGCTTCACTCTAAGGCTCAGGCTGGTGACAAGGGTGTTGAAATAGTCCCAGGTGGTTATCCTTACTCCACAGTGAACTGCTGCCCAAGGGTCTGTGGTTCCTCGGGTTCCATGGTGGGACCAGTTTGGAACCATGTTGAGCTTTCCTCACACACAGCATGTCCCATGAGCTCGGATCCCTTCCGTGCCTGGATCCACCATTCCCTCTTCTGCTGCCACAGCTGCAGGCTGGCCCAGGTTCTGCAAAACAGGACCTGGCTACAAGCTCCTTGCCAACTAACTGCTCTTTCTCCTCCTTATGGTTTGCATGTAAAATGTCGGGCCTTACATTTTTAACCTGATTTGGAAAACTGTCTAAACAGGAAAAATACTTTGTGATATGAAAGTTCTATGAATCTCAAAAATTTTAATTATTTTTTTTACTTATATTATGACGATGAGTCCATTAGACTAGGTTGCTAGTAACCATTATAGTTGCAATGCCCTCACAATGCCTTCAGCGTTCCTGTCAGCATCCTGCCCATAACTCTTCTTCTAATCTAATGGTTCTCCTTGTAACTAGAAACTATTTATTCATCAAATGTCTAAACTATACATAATTGGATTTTTAAAAATTCCATAAAATGAACCTTTATTTATGCCTCTGAGTTAGAAAATGCTGATTGTGTTTATTTGTTTGTTTGTTTGCTTTTTGAGACAGAGTTTCTCAGTATAGTTGTGGTTGTCCTGGAACTTGCTCTGTAGACCAGGCTGGTCTCAAACTCACAGAGATCCACCTGCCTCTGCCTCCCTAGTGCTGGGGTTAAGGGTATGGGCCACCACCACCTGGCAGATAATGCGGCTTCTAACATTGATGGGGCTCACTGTTCCTGCCTGCCTGTGTTGCAGTCTGAACATCATGTGTCAATCACACACAGCAGTTAGCATAACTCACTCTGCTTAGGTGTCTTCGGTACACTGCTAAGCTTTACAAATGATGAAATAGGAAATCATTTGGCAAAGAACAAGAACTGCAACAATTTAGCTGGGTAGACAAGTAATAAGCTCTGCAGCTGATTCACTCTGGCCCCTGTCCTGTTATGCCAGGGTAATGCATGCGGTCACTTATGGTCACCTATGCACGTGCGTGCGTGCATGCGTGCGTGCGCGTGCGTGCGTGTGTGTGTGTGTGTGTGTGTGTGTGTGTGTGCGCGCGCGCGCGCGCATTTGTATGATGTGTGTGTGTATGTTTGGGTATGCTCCTTCCTCAGTGTATGTGTAGGTCAGGAGACTCCTTTCCGCTGTGGCTACAAGGCTCACAAGGGTTGTCAGGCTTGCGGTAGGCAAGCATCTATCCCCCTTGCTGGCTCAGCGGCCACTCTTTCTCACTGAAAAGGACATGTTCTCAGACCTCCAGCAGACACTTGAAATTTTAGGTAATTTTGAAGCTTGGCCAGGGCTTTCCCTATGCAGACTCATAATAAAGTTTGGTTTACAAATTTAGGCATGGTAAGAGTTTAAAATTGCTAATAAGAACTTAACAGTTATCACAACACGGTATCAGTCTTTTCCTTGCAGTCACTATGCAATAAAACAAGGGCCACTTGAGCATAGGCTCTGTGGCGCCATGACTGTTTCTTAGGCACAAGCAGGCTGGTGGTTAACCAACACCCGAGCAGTTCGCTCAGTGGGGTTATGCTGGGCAAGTTCAAAGGGGGTGGATTTGATTAGAACAAGGTGGTGCCCTGCCAGCCACGAGAGAGCCTCTGTCCCTCTAAGGATGTATAGGCTGGTGAGGCTATAAGTCTATACCCAGATTTTCGCTGACATTGTATCTGGAAGCACCGAAGAGAAGCGCAGAAGGGTCCGGTGTCAGACGCCTGCAGGACATTGCCATGGCCAGTGCCCTGTAGATGCTTTGTGACTGTCTCAGTACCGCTCTTATCTGACGCCAGACAGCCAAACTGCAGAGGGATTAGCGTTGAGTTTTTATTTTCCTGCCTTCTTTGTGAACCATACACTTTGTTGCGAATAAATTACAGTTATTTAAATAACTGGACAGACTGGTTCACATGCAAGCTGTGTGCCCTTGGAATATTTATTCACCTTTTCGTGAGTTTTGGTTTTGATCCCCTCACCATCTGTACTGCCATAGTCTTAACTACTGTGCTGCTTACTGGTCCTAGCCACGGTTCTTAGTTCACTGTCTGCATGAACTCACAGAGGATCATACAGCCTGCAAGGCAGAGAATAGTCACGCATGAAGACGATGAGACGCAGAGCAGCACAGCTGAACTTCACACTCAGGAAGAAGTCGAGCCTCAATCTATAGCCTGCAGTGTCAGCGTCTGCTATGCTACAGTAACAAACATCCCCGCATCTTAGCGGCTGAGCACTGACCCCATTTCTCGCATGCTTCATTGCATGTGTTCCTGGGAGTCTCTTCAGCTTTGTCCTGCCCATAAGAAGGACCTGGCTGACACACGGCTGCCCTTTGGAGAGCTGGTTCTCATCAGAGCAGGGAGAAAGCTCCAGAGGCAGGTGGAGCAGGGCTTCTTAGCCTTGACACTGTTGGCTTTGGCAGTGAGGAGCTCTAAGGGCTCTCTCCTGGCCATGGTAGATGGTTAGCAGACTCCTGGATTTTACTCACTAAGTGCTTGTAGCGCCACCCCCAGACACCATCAAATTTTAGAGTTGCCAAGTCTTTGAGTGACAACACCTTTGACTGAGACCTCAGATCAGCAAGGACATGCTCCACCCTTTGCTAACACCAGTCTCAACTAGTGTTGAGAATGACCCTAACCACGGCAAGACAGGGAGTGCATTTTCCAGAGAAGCAGGAGCCAAGATCAATTTGTTAAGGAGTATTAACGATTACTTTAGAGGGAAAAATAATACTGCTTTAAGGGCTACCACGCAGAGTGAATGACACATGGAGTTTAAGCTTTTTAGTGACAGTTACGACAGGAGTTGGTAAGCACTGTCAAAGTGCAACATCAGTTTTTATGAATAAAGCTTTATTAGAACATGACCTTGTGAATTTGTTTTCACATCTTCTATGGCTGTTTTCAACTTACACTGCAGAGCTGAGTTCTTGCGAACAGGGGCTATGTGCCTGGCAGAGTCTGTATGTTCCATCTGTCAGAGCATTAACAGAAGCTTGCCAGCCCCCGAACCTTGATGTGCTGGTTAAGTTTTGTCATCTGACACAGACTAGGATCACCTGGAAAGACAGAACCTCAACTGAAGGATTGCCTCCATCTGATTGGCCCTGGGGGCGTGTCTGCAGGGCATTTTCTTGATTGACGATTGATGCAGATTAATTGTAGGTGGAGCCACCTTGGTGGGTGGTTCTGGGAACAAGGCAGTAAGCAGCCTTCCTCCACAGGGTTCCTGCCTCAGGCCTCTGCCCTGGCTTCCCTGCTGGTAGACTGTAAACTGTAAGATGAAATAAGCCCTTTTTCCTGGCTCGTTTTCAGTCATGGTGTTTATCACAGCAACAGAAAGCAAACTAGAATTCTTGGCCTGAGCAAAACCTAAAAGCAATCTTCAGTGTGTTACATTATCACATCCTTTTTCTACAATGTCACCATGTCCTTCAAGTAGCAAGATGATCACAGTGTACCCAGAGGAGCAGTGGTGGCAGTGAATACTAAGTTTCCATTGCTGCCTCTGTCTTGGGGTTGTGACAGAATTCACATAGCTACTCTTTCTACTTGCAAAACTCACAACTTGTAATTCCATTTTTTTAAAAAAACATAAAAAGCCTTTTCTGACCCGTATCACCCATGCAGAAAAGTGTACAGATCAGTGATGTCTATCTCCAGTCCTGTTCAGAGCTGGGACACACAGCAAAACACCTGTTTCCTGCAAGTCGTGGCACTAAACTAAGAAGGGTGTTCACCATGAACAACTTTTTAGCATGTACAACAGTAATAAGAATAATAAAATCAACCCCACTGTATTTTTCACTAGCAACAAAATATTAATATTTATTCATCCACCACCCCTCCCTCTCCTTCCCCTTTCCTTTATTCCCGTGTCTCCAGATGGAGGGATTAATAGATAGATGTAGCCATAGATACGATTATTCACATGGTATCAGTTAGAGATCTGTTTATACGTTTAACCGGCTTCTCTTTTGTAGCATGGGCATCATAATAGTAAGTGTTCAGGAAATGCTAACTGGGCATCACTATCATCCAAGAGCAGGGAGTGGTTTTGCAAGGTCGTCACAGCCTCGCTTTCTCTCCAGGTCTATGCCGTGGTGGTGATTGCGTCTGTGGTGGGATTCTGTCTGCTGGTGATGCTGCTTCTGCTCAAGTTGGCCAGGCATTCCAAGTTTGGCATGAAAGGTAAGCAGAGCCACGCTTGTTTTGCTTCTGAAGTGGACTCATTTTTGGCTCATGACTAACGCTAATTATCACTGAAGGAGGAAGTGGCTGGATTTACGATGACTGGTTTTTAAGCCAGAAAAATAGCAACAAGGGTATAATACTACAAATCAAGACAGAACAAACTCATGATTACTCAACACTGCCCACTTTCCTGCGAGCACAGTTGTCCCAGGAAGGATGGACTGGTGTCTCGAGTAGGAAGTAGCTCAGCAGCGTAGGCATGCAGCAGTACTTGAGTGTCCTGTTGTGGTCGGGTGAGGCACCGGGGAGTAGAGTAGGGAGACTCTACTACGGCCATGGGTACATGTGCTACTTTCTGTTGTATATTGAGACTCTAAGTCTTCTGTCACCTGCTTTCTCTTGCTATTGCTTTTTCGTATTTTCATTTTTTGGAAAATTAACACTGACAGAAGCAAAATAAGAAAGCCACCATGGTACCGTGAGCTTGTGCATTGATGGGTTTTTATTTAAGTGGAAAAATTCTCAGAGAACCAGAGACTGTTGTCGTGAATACATAATTGATATTCTTAAGGCCAATGAATTGTGTTTAGGGGTGGGCATGAGGAGACATTTGAATAAATGCTTTTATATAAAAGTGAGAAGTTCCCTTGACTTTGAAGCACTTGCTATGATGTTTAAGCCTATGTATTGACTGCTGTGAGATTATTGTATTTTGTTTGTTCTCTGGCAGTTCTGTACTGTGAGGGCCTAGGAGAGGAAGCTGTAAAGAGGGCTTGCTGGAGGATGGCGTCTGTGGGTCTTTTACCTGTGTGGTCAGCGGGAACGACTCTGGCCCTGCTTGTCACTTGAAAAGGGATGCTTACGCAGTATCTTGGCCAGGGTACATGGCCCTAGGGTGGATGATCTTTCCTGCTGTTTCCTCGCCTCATTCTTTTGGTGACCACGATGAGGATTCTCAGTGGTCATCTCTTCAGATATAACACAAAGCGTGACAAAACCCTTCCAGTCTTACTGTGGCCATCGCTTAGCCTGTGGATCTTTGATGCTTCCTTCGGAGAAAATCCCCTTTACTCTAGTAAGCTGTGAGACCTGTGAGAAGGGGAGTGCTGAGGGACTGAAGCCATTGTAAAAGTGGCCTCTTGAGCCCAACAGACAGAAGGAACCCTGCAGGGAAACAAGCATTGCAGGGCTCCCCCAGAGTTCTGAGGTAGCCGGGCCTGTGTGGGTCAGAAACTGCACCTGAGCAGTTTTCAGGGGCTGTTCATGTCATCGTTGTCCCAGCCTTGAGAACCTGGTCATGAATGCGGGCTGCCACATCTTTCTCCTCGTGTGACAGTGTGGGGTTGCCGTGCACACCAAACAGCCATTTCTCCCCAAGCCACCGGCTGGGCTAGCTGTCTGCTCTCCAAGTGCCGGGTACCCAGCACGAGCGCTTATGTTTCTCACCTTCACCGGGTCTGGGTGCTTTATTTCCTTGGCGGCATTTTGAGTGGGTGTCGCCAAGCACAGCTTGCCTCTGAGAGCAGCTGGCTCTCCAAGCCCAGTCTCCTTTCTGGAAGGATTTGACTGGAGGGGTTTCATCATGAGAAAGGGTGTGTCCAGCCCCTTCCGGGAGTTCATTGGCAGTGGTGGGAATCCTGGGAGTGTAATCTGGGAGATCTTCCTGCTGCTGTCCAGGGACTACACTCCGAAGAGAAGCGCCTGCGAATGGCAACCTGTTTTTCTCAGTAGTGCAGCAATGAAAGGTTGTGTTGCACACTGTAACCCCAGAACTGAGAGCAAACAGAAGTTTGGATGGATAATTTGAGGGTGGGGGGGTTACCGTCAAATGCCTGCCTTTTCTGAGCACAACCCAAGGGTATCCTTAGTGAATTTGGAGGAAGAACTTGTTTGGCATCTTCCAGTGGTAACAGCTATAGGTATGGTTTTTTCTCTTACTCCTAAATGTAAATAAAATGTGTTTGAGACAGTGTTGTCTCAAAGACTCAGTTTCTCTTTGGAGCAGCTGGGGTTTTGTTTTATTTTTGCTTTCATCGGTGTTTCAGTCTATACTATGGCAGTGCGCAAACTGACCCCGGTCTGAGGTTATTGCTTAACAAATCAGATGCTGAGTTCATCATCTTTGGGGATCTAGAAATTAAGATGGGTCTCATGTATCAAGCCCAAATAAACCTGAACCTAAAGTGGTGGTTAAAAATTAATGTGCTAATGTACTTTCAATGCTATTAGAGTGAGGATTACGCTCAAAATGTATATCACAAAATGGGAAGACTGTGCAAACATTATATTTCTGAACTAATCGGACACTATGCCAGTCAGGGTTCTGTAGGAGCAATAGAAGAAACTGCACAGCCTTGGCCAGAAGTGTGGACTCAAAGAGGGACCAATGGCTAATATGCAGGTGGGCTATTACAAATGAAATTTATACCCTTACAGGCTTTTTGGTGAGGTTTGAACCCCAATATATTCCATGTCTTAGGGACAAATCAAGACAGAGGAGGGCTTCCAGCCTACCGCTAGGTGTTCAGGGCTTTGTGTCCATCCCAGCTGTATTCATTTTCCATGGCCATTAGGAGATAACTAAATACCTGAAGCTGGGGGCTGTATATAAAAACAAGGTCTTTTCAGCTCACAGTTTGAAAGTCTGAGAGCCCAAACAGTCCTTAGGTGAGGCCTCTCCCTTTGTCATATACAGAGGAAGGTTGAACAATGGGGAGATATCAAAATCGCATGTTTAGTAAAGAAGCCAAAGGGTATGGTGGACCAATCTTCCTCTTTTATATCTTTCTCTCACATGAACTTACTCTGCAAAGTCAATATTAACTCCTTGCAAGAGCAGCACTCCAGTGACCTAGCCACCACGCACCAGGCCCTGTCTCTTAAACATTCTATACCACCTTTCAACGCCACCACACTGGCTACCATTCTTCTAATACATGAACTTTGAGGGGAACATGGCTTATCTTGCATGCCAACTATCTCCATTCGCAGCACAACCTTTCAAGGGATGGATGAACAAATGGTTTAGTCCTGCTGATTGGAAGAACCTGGGGTAATACAAGCCAAACCCCCCTGGTTGCCACACTGTAGATGAATGCAGGGAAAGAAGGGCAAGCCTCATGAGGACCCAAATATTATTTGTGACCTTGCTTCAGTGGGAGATGAGCTCTGCATTGCAAAGCAGACAGTTAAATGCATTGCAACACCAGAGAGCTGTGGTGTTGTCCTTGGAGATGGTTGCCTCATTGGCCCTCTGCTCTGTCTACTTAGTGCAAGCAGATTGCTGATAGTGTGGCCCAACACACGTGTGTTGTGGGATAACCCCTCTGTAGGCTTTGCATTTATTTTATTACTATTGGTTAATATAGAATCTTGTTTGGCCAATAGCAAGGCAGGATAGAACCAGGTGGGAAATCCAAGCAGAGATAAGGGAGAAGAGCAGAGTCAGAGAGATGCCAGCAGCCACTGCCGGGAAAGCAAGATGTGAGGTAACAAGTCACAAGCCTCATGGTAAAATGGAGACTAATAATAGAAATGGGTTAACTTAGTTGTAAGAGCTAGTTAATAATAAGCCTGAGCTAATAGGTCAGACAGTTTGTAATTAATATTAAGCCTCTGGGTGATTATTTTAAAAGGGTCTCAGGACCAGGTGGGGTAGAAAAAGCCTCTGTTTGCGCAGGTGGGTACTGACTCTCAGTTCTGTCTGCTCAGCTCTGTTTACTTAGTGCCTAGTCCACTTGGTACTCAATAAATATTAATTGATTGATGATTAGAGAGAGCTGTCAGCTTCATCCAATATAAATTATAAAGAACTTAATATTTGGATGATAACTCACATGTGAATGGCTGAAGAGAGAGTCTGGGGTTTTTTTCCCCCTAGTTTCTGGAAGGGACAAACCCCACTGTTTCTAATTTCCTCTGACTTGAGATAATTGGAAGTCACTGACAAGAAGTCATCTGGACAGGTCCTGTCTCAGGGCACTTGGCCTCTGCAGGACTCTGTTTTGAGCAGTGGCTTCTGAGTTTGGAAGGTGTACTTTGGTTTTCAACTTTGCTTAGGAAGCTCTTCAGTTGCCGCCTTTGAACACGTGGCTTTGGTGCTTGTGGTTCCATTCAGACCTGAAGCTGGCAGAGGTATCATCTGGTGGCTCAAATTGCATTGTTAATCTAGAATTTTTTTTCACTGTTGCTTGTTTGCCATAGTTTAAGCATCTTGTTGCTAATGTCTGATCAGCTGTTGGACTTGCAACAGTAACAATGTCACACAGCCTTTCCATTTTCTCTTGTCTATTTCTGCCCGGTTACTTATTTGATTGAATGTCTAGTTAGTATTACCATAGAGGAGTTCCAAAACAGAGTACTATTAGTGTTTGGCCATGTACACTGGGTTATTCTTACGCATATTTAATATGAGTACATAAAACACGTTGTGAGTCTACCTACATCGGTGACCGAATTGATATTTCTGTAAGTATAATTTGATTCTTTTTCTTCTAAGACTGCTGCCAGTTTTTTAAATTATTTTTTCAACGATATGGCTCTCAACAAATTTTCAGAGCCACTTGCTGCTAAGGAACAGCAACAGGACCACGAATGTGCAGTGAACGCATGCACTCATATTCTGACCAAGTCTTCCTTGGCACTCACAGGGCTTCTTGCCCTCCCTGCTCTAAGATGTAGAAGTTCCTATGACGGGAATGGAAGAATCATGATATATGGGTTGCCAGTTCTTCAGGGGGTGCTCCACACTGGGAGTCCTGCCATAGGTGGGGCTGGAAATATCACAAGGAGCTGGCAGGCTTGGCACTCACCACACGGGTGAGGAATGGGCGTGGCTATCAGAGTGTTGCACTCCCTGATGGAAAATGCACATGTAGTGTTTCTCCCTCTGCATCTATGCATCCTTTGGGTGCAGATGGGAATATCTCAGTGGTCCTAATACATTGCAAAGGAAAGAATGAGGAAAAGGTGGTTTTTTTCTGTCATAACCTCAGTGGTCAAGAGATTCCATCTGTATGCCCTTAGCCTGCATGGATTCATTCCCAATCTCAGCCCCCTGTCCACCCTCCCCCCCTCACCCCGATTTCCAGTTAAGACAGACACAAAGTGACATGGTCTGGGAGCACAGGTCCACGTTCTCTTCTCCACACTGAAGTCAGTGCTCTGAACTGACCTAGAACGGCTCTCAGCCCGAAGAATTCCACTCATTTAAAAATGTTCCAAAACATTGCACGGCTGAAGCTAACTCTGCCGGTGATGGTTTCTGCCTTTTCTAGGCGCTCAGAGCAGCCCAGAAGGTTGAAGGGCTGCCGCTCAACAGATTTGGGTCAGCTTTTAGAAGAGGGGGACATATGACCACGCCAGAAACACGATCATGGAAAGTTTGTCTGAGAAGGTGAACTTTTCCCACATGTGTCTTTCACTTTTGAAAAAAATTGCAGTGTAGATAAATTAGAATGCTAACAAAAGTTTGTTTTCCAAAATTCCATGTGGCTTAGGAAGATGTGAGTCGAAAACAGAGACTCCCCCTCCCCCTCTTCTCACAAAGCCGGTTCCACTCCTAAATTCCCCACCCCCTTTCTCACACTGCTGGTTCCACTCCCAGAGAGAACTGTCTTCATCTTGCAGGATGCATACATTATGTAAATGATCAGATACACAGCTTCGCTTTTATGTAGATAATCAGAACACGGCTTCTTTTTTTATTCCACAGGGAAGTCGTAGCACCAACCTTGTTCTGCACATTTTCTGAGGTCACAATTTGCCTGGCAGCCCTTTCCACCGGCGCCCAGGCGGCCACAGCATATTATTTAGCACTACTTCCCTGCACCCCACATTAGGTCCCTCAAGTCTGAAACCTGCTGCCTCCTGCCCATGGGTTAGTAGCTGTTTTAGTCAGTGTTTTACTGCTGTGAAGAGACATGATGACCAAGAAAGCACTGACAGAGCAAAGTGTTTAATTGGGGGTTTCAGAGGTTTAGTTCAGTATCATCTTGGCAGCAGGCAGATGTGGTCCTGGAGAAGAAACTGAGAGCCACATCCTGACTGGCAGGCAGAGAAAGAGACCTTCTCAAACAGCCCCATACCCCATTGACAGAGCGTTCAAATACAGGAGCGAATGGGGCCATTCTCATTCAAATAGCCATGGTAGCTTCCTATAACTCTAAAGAAAGAGCCAAGACAACGTATAAAAAGATGAGGTTCTTCCTGGTTCACAGCCTTGGAGGTTTTAGACTAAGATCAGCTGGTCCCATTGCTTTTGGCCTGTGGTGGTTCATCACGGTGGGAGCATAGAACGGCACAATTACGCACCTTCTGGCCAGAAAGGATGAAGAAAAGGAGGAGAGAGGAAGGTGTTGGGATCCAGGTGTCCCCTTTGAGGGCAGGCCCTGAATAACCTAGTTTCTTTTACAGGCTCCACTCTTCGAGGTTCTCACCACCTCCTGATTGCACCAGACAAAGTAAATCCTTACACACAAGTCCCTGGGGAGCAGTCCGCACCCAGGCTGCAGCAGGCAATGCTCATCCCCAGCTCACAGAGCTGTTGTGAACACACACTGAGTTGTTTGTGAAGCACAAGCATTCCTAGCTTTGAATAATTGCTATATATTCTTATTATTGCGAATGAATTGTGATTTATTTGATACATCTTGACATTTAAGTTTTAATCAAAATTTCAGAAAATTATTTTATGTATAGACATAGAGATAGTTGGAAATGGATGACTGGGAGGAAAAAGTACATGCCTCAGATGTGAGCAGATGCCCGAACAAGCCCTTTTATTTGTCAAGTCGTCCAGCAACAGCACTAGGGTGCACTTTTATTATTCCCAGCTGTAGAGAATATTACCAGTCTTCTATGTATTTATTAATTTAGATTAAGCTGATATTTTGATTAATAATGGTGTTAAGAATCTTTATCACATGAAAAATGAGAAGAAATGATACATTTTTTATTGGTGTATATGCAGTACTTTTAAGTATCTTTTTTTTTTTTTTTGGAGACAGGGTTTCTCTGTGAAACAGACCTGGCTGCCCCAGAACTCGCTTTGTAGACCAGGCTGGCCTCGAACTCACTGAGATCTGGCTGCCTCTGCCTCCCAAGTGCTGGGATTAAAGGCGTGCACCACCACTGCCTGGTGGTGTATTATGTATCGATTTTTATAGGTTAAGCATATTGTTCCCACTTTTTCTAGTCTTTTGTTTTTAAACAAAGTTTTGTTAGTTCGTTAGATATAGGTTCTCACTTTGTAGCCCAGGCTGACCTCTAATTTGTAGTAAGCCCTGCCTTAGTTTCTTAGTGCTGGGATTACAGGTGTGAGCCACCCTCCATCAGCATGTTATAGTTTTTCAGTAATATTTTTGGTAAACAAAAATGTTTGCCTTTTGATAGAGACGAATGTGTGGTCTTTCCTGGTGAAGCCACACATCTTTGGAAGGCCTCCTGCTCCACGCCATAGACAGAGTTTATCCCTCTGACTTCATCTACCCTGTGTGCTCTTCAACTGAGCTCCTCGGGCTTTTTTGCAATTCCCTTTTTCTTTTAATTTTGTGTGAAATACTTGTCTTATTCAGAGATGCAGAGAATAAAGACACTTGAGAAAATTTTAGTGTGACATTTTCAGAATATTATTTTAACTTCATAGAATCAGAAAGTCACTGACAAAACAAAAAGACGTTTTGAAGAGCTCGGTGGTTCACTCGCTGCAGGGATGAGCGTGGCGCGCTGCGCATTCCTCCTCCTGTGAGAGGAATTGAGAGTCTCCCAGAGGGGTCAGGAAAACTTTTGGCTGTCTTCCCCACCGCCTCAAACTGAACTCAGATTATACCTCAGGAATCTTTCAATGGAGAAAACAATATGCCAATACTCACCAATCCTTGATAATTTCAGAAAAAAATGTCAGTTGAAAGAGCTGACCAGCAGAAAAAATTATTTCAGAAGAAATGATTGCCCCCTTTCCTGTTGTTTGGAGGTGTGAGCCCATCCGAGGCTCACTAGCTGTCTTAATTTACAAATCTCTTCCTACTGAAAAAAAACTCACTTAATTATTATTTTTGTCTATGAGCAGTTGCCTGCATGCCTATATCTCTCCCACATTTGGGCAGAGCCTGTGGAGACCAGAAGAGAGCCTTGGATACTCGGTATCCTCTGGTACTGAGTAGTAGATGGTTGTGAACTACTCTGTAGGTGCTGTGAATTGAACCTGGGTCCTCCACAAGAGTAGCCAGTGCTCTTATCCACTGAGTCCTCTCTCCAGCTTTCTCTCTTACTTTCATGTCACCGTCACGTTCATCTACATGACAGCAAAGGATGCTTAATCTGCGCATCACATGGTGAAGACATATGGAGCTTGAAGGGAGCAGAACGATCTGATCAGTCATTCTCCCACTAGCCATGTAAAAGAAACTACCTCTTTATTTGAACTTTAAATTTTAATTTTAATTTAATTATAAATGCTATGGGATGCCAAATGACATTCAATTGCATGAATACAAATGTTCATGGCTTCTTAGAGGTGAGGGCCTCTGAACCCTTCTCACTTCATGCTAGAATGTTGACCAATGGACCTGCCAGAGTATCTTGATCAGCTGACAGTGGATGGCTTGTAGGGGAGGAAGAGTCAAGTTTTCTCTACTGACAGGTGGAGCTCTGGTGGCTGCCCCCTGGGGACAGCACAAACTGTAGTTGATGAGTTGTTAAACTTAGGCAGGAAAGGGGAAGTTGAGAGGGAGAGCTATGGGAAACAGATCTTGGAGAAGTGATGGGGAGGAGCTGGGTGTCAATATGTTTAACATATATTTTATGAAGCTCTCAAAGGATTAGAAATAATAATAAAAACATAATGTATTGTGATGGGATCCATGTGACCAGTGCAACGATTACCTTGGGTGTTTACTTCTCGCTGCCAGAAATAGCTAAGTCCTCTGTTCTCTGTATTTTGCAGTCTGCCCTGATTGTTGCCAACTACTCACCCTATCACACTATGACATTAGGGACATTAGGAGCCATTCCTCCTGAGCAGCTGCACTCAGTGCTCTCTCCAGCCCTCTCTCCATCCCCCTTCCTCTCCTCTCCCTGGTCTCTGCTACCCACACTTCTCAATTAAGAGTTGATTTCTTGGCAGTAGAGAGCATGTGGCATTCGGCTAACAGGGCTGCTTTCTTTTACTCAATATAACATCCTTCAGACTCATCTATGTTATCATGGGGGGGGCATGGGGAGGACAACTCAGCTCTAACTTCCATTGCCTACTTTGCCTGAGCTATTCCATGAACCTGTCTGGACTCCTGGGAAAAGTTCTGTATACCCATAATATAGAAAGTGCATATGATATTATTTCGAAACACTCTACAGTACTGCTTTTGTTTAATGGTGGACGATTTGTTTAGGAGAAATCAGAAGTACTTGAAAGTCAAGGACAATCCTCACTGGCTATTTTTCAGCGCAGAGGTACGCTCACTCCCACCTCTTCACACAGGACGGGCCACACTTAGAAGGGGACTCTGAAAATCTGGAAGTCCTCCAGCTTTCTTCCTGTTCCCCTTGTGTCACCATTATCTTTTATTGTTTATCTCACTGTTCGGCTGTGCTCTTCTGTGCTTCCCTGGCTCTCTGCCCCACCCCCATTCCTGTATGTAATTTCAGTGAGCAGGGATTTGTGAAGAACGGATAGTAACTTGGCTTAAATTCTAACATAGGCTCCAATTTTATCTTGGGAAGAAGGCTGAATGACTGTGGTGAGTCAGCACCGCTGTCCCGTGGCGCTTGGGAAGCCAGCCTGGCTAAATGCTGTGCCTCCTTTGAGTTTGTAGGCGCTTACCCCTTATATCTTGAACTTCAGGGAATAGGAGCCATATATCGGAGACACCGATAGGGTAATCTTGGCTCCACATCTGCGGTTCCCACTTGCTTTTAGTCCATGTTCTTGTCTCTGAATTCTCTTTCCACTTTGATAAAATAAAAGAGAGAAACTGCCGTGTGGGTGTTCTGAGTTTTAGGGCCGAGTTCTTTAAAAGAATCCCTAAGGGGCAATTATGTTTACATTGTGTGTTCTGGTACAAAAGAACAGAAATTACAACCTGAGTTGATAGTGAGTCCGGGGTGCAGAAACATTCTATATGTATGTACCATGTATAAGACTATGTTCAAGAATATTGGTGAGGTTTATACGTAAGACGGTAACCCCAGTGGGTCTCTCTATACAGTACTTGCTGGGTATGTCCCTTATTTTGAGCCCTTCACTTTTAAAATATGTTATGTAAAAATCATTTCAATTCCTAATTTTATTGCCCTTTAAACAACTCATTTGCTTGAATTGTTCTGGGTTTTACAAGGAACCTGTTGTGTTGTTTGGCTTGGTGCATCAGTTTTCTCAGCTTCCGGGAGGCGGATTAACTGCAGGGCAGTGAGAGACTGGAGGCCCTGGCACCCATTGTCTTGGATCCAGAAACACAGCTCATGGAAGCTAATGAGATTCCCTTTGCGTGAAGGGGAGTCACAATTGCTAGGATGAATTCTTTTACATAAAAAACCTTTAAATTTGATGTACTTACAGCCTGCTTGAGAGGAAAAGATATTCTAGAGAAATCCAATTCCTTATGTACCAGATTGCCACCCATGTGACAGCCATAGGCTGAGATGCCACAAAACGATGTGGCAAGGCCCCAAACAATGCAGAACTTAAAAAAAAATCGTCTCAGGGACCCCTCTTGTATGAATTAATGCTATAATATTATACAATCACCTAAGTGATCACGTACTCCCTCAGAAAGTCTGGCAGGCCCCTCTGCTGTTATTATTTTAGTGTGTGTTATATTTCGTTTTGTTTAGTTTTGTTTTTTCCCCTCCATGGTAGAAGCCACAATTTCTTTTTTATTTTCACATGAAGTAATACTCACAGATTATTACTTCCAACGTGAGGTCATCATGGGAACATAGTGAGTCTAAGTTATCCATACAAGCCAGCTCTACCTTAACCCTCCCTTCCTGGAACACCATGGAGTTTGGGGACCAGCTCAATAGCTGGGCTGGTTCCTTACCCTCAGCCTGGTTTGATTGTGTTGTTTGAAGTAAGTCCTTGGCACTTTAGGATTGTTACAGAGCTGAGAATAGGCTTCATATGGCGTGCATGTAGCCTTTTCCCCTTGAGTGTGAGTAAGGAGATTTTTAGAAATAGATTTGGCAGAATAGTAGTGGTAGATTTCTTCTCTAGGGCCTATGATCGATCTAACCACATGTTCCTGGTCCTGATAATGGTCCCAGATATGAGTTTCATCTTGGGGAGGGGCCTTAAAGTCAACCAGAAACTGGGTGGTTACTTCTATAATGTCCATGCAGCTATTGCACCAGTGGGCGTGTCTTTCCAGAGCAGTCATTATGGAAGGTCATGGGGTTGACAGCACTGGGTAAGACCAATTGTAAGGAGGCCACTTGTTTGTTCCTGGCTGCCCAGACTCGAAATAACCACACAGAAACTGTATTAACTAAATCACTGTTTAGCCAATCACTAAAGCATATTTCTAGCTAGCTCTTACATCTAGAATTAATTCATTCCCATTATTTTATATTTTACCAGGAGGCTCATGGCTTACCAGCAAGGTTCCAGCTGGCAGCTCACGTCTTTCCCCTCTGGTGGGTCCATGGCATCTCTCCCACTGACTCTGCCTTCTTTCTCCCAGCATTCAGTTTAGTTTCCCCCACCTACCTCTATTTTGCTAAGCCACTGGCCAAAACAGATTTATTCATTAACCAACAAAAGCAACAGATAGAAAGAAGGACTTCCCACACCAACCAATGAGGACTTTTCTCCTTTGGTAGCATGCACAGCACTTTCTGGCACTATGAAAGCCAGCAAGTAGAGATGAAGGTTTCAGGTCAGTACCAACTTGATTAGTTGTCTTATGACTCAAAAATGTGTCTTCAACAATAGGGTCTTAGCACCAAGTGCTAGAGGGAAACCAGTAACATTGACAAAAGACAATATTTGGGGTCTTAGGGACATATTGGCCAGCAATTCCAAAAAGGAAATGTATTCTTGGCAGTGGGCTTTATATTTATTATCCTATGGTGTCTAGCAGGGACACTGTTGCCTTATTATAGGGGATCTCCATTTAAACATTTTATCTATGCGTGTATCTTATGAGGCTTCTACAGAAGTAGGTAGGTTTCCACATATCTCTTCAAAGGGGCTTGTTAGTTATCCCTCTGCATGCTCCCTCCTCTAGCTATCATCCTGCACTTCCCTCTCCAACCCTACTCAACCCTCCCATTCTGCCCTTCCCATTTGCCCCTGTGTTCTATTTCCCCCTCCCTCAGACTGCTGCCTTCCATGTCCCCTCACTATTTTCCTGACCTCTGTGGGCATTCCAAATGAAACATATATAAAGACCAAAGTTACTATCTACAGATGACAGCAAACAGGCAATGTTTGCCTTTCTGGGTCTGGGTTAACTCACTCAGAATGATTGTCTCCAGATTCATCATCCATTTATCTTTGAATTTCACAATTTTATTCTTTTAAAAGCTGAGTAAAGATTCTGTTGTGTAAATGTACTGCATTTTCATTATCCATTCATTAACTGTTGGACATCTAGGCTGTTTCTGTTCCCTGGCTATTGTAAATAGAGCAGCAATGAACGTGGGTAAGCCAGTATCTCTCGGTAGAAAATAGAGCCCTTAGAGTAGATCTGCCTGAGAGTGCTCAGCAGGCTCATGAGGTAGACCTCTTTCTATAGTTTTTCACACTGAGGCAGCTTTTATGAGACTTTTCTCTTGGTGAAGGGTAAAGGCATAAGGCACTTGAGTAAGTCAAGCATTGTGAAGGCATATGGGAAGAGCTCACATTTGGGCACTGTGGATGTATTACTATATTAAGGAGATCTCTAATAATGAATGATAAATAGGGAAAGGTCAGGGAAGAAGAGTCCATGATGTAAGACTATGGATAAAATTATACCCCAATGTCAGCTTCAGCTTTGTGTCAGGAATATGGTCCAGACTCCTCCCACTCCTCATAGGGTGCTTCCTAAGGATGGCTTGGAAGGTCTGATCATCTGCAGTCCCTCAGCATTACACATGTATGGCATGTACATGTACATTATACATTACACATGTATGGCATGCTTAGACAATTGTGGTTATCACATGGCCATGCCCTTGGCAACAGAGAAGATTAGGACTGAGTTATGTCTTGACTTGCTATTACAATCCCCTCTCTTTGTCTGATTCCTTCCCTACAGCTGTTTCTCCTGAGGTTTGGACCATTCTGTTGTATGGTGGGTTTTATAGCTGACACAATTTTACTTGAATTCTCATTTGGAATTCCCAGTTGCTGTTGGGAAAAAGCATCACTCTTTCAAATGGTATCTTTTCCGACTGTGCCAACACAAAATAGGAATTCTGTTTCCTCATCACAGTGGCTAAACATCAGGTAGAACCCTGGGTCTTCACTTGCCATTCCTTTTGGATAAACAGGAGGCTAAAACTAAAAATTTAAGGCTGCCAGGTTCTGAGGCCATCACTTCCAAAGAAGACAATGCCACTCAATTTGCCTGCTAGTTCTTCTGACCACTGCTTTGCCGTCTTTGTCTAAGTTCTTCCTAGAATCACTGCTGGTGCTGGGGGTCAGGGAGACATCACGTTCTCCGGCCTTAACTTCAGCATCTGTTTTTATCTTAGCTCTCACTCCCTTCTTATTTTTGCTTAGTGGAAGAAGATCTTTGGTTGGCTCTCTTGGACAGCTTCTGTTTTCTTCCCTTTATGTCTTGTACTGTTGTCTTCCTCCGGCTCCAGGTAACGGGGAACAGTAAATTCTTCTACATCCTTCCCTCATGAACCCCGAAAGTTGGTCCTTCCCAAGTCTTCTTGCCTATCATGTACATTTCCCTCTTCACAGACTGCCTGGTGACATGCGTTTAGTCTCTTACCTTCCACCTAATATGCCAATGGATAAGCAAATGAAAAGAAAAGAAATACTAACTCAGAAAGTACCAGTAAAATGTCAGCAACCCTACCATATTCCTGTCTCATCCCACCTTATATTCCTCTCCAGTGCTGGTATTAAAGGCAATCACCAGCATGGCCCAGCTTCTGTGGCTGACTAGTATGACTGCTGGGATTAAAGGTGTGTGCCAGCACTGCCTGGCCTGTATGGCTTACTAGTGTGGTTAGCTTTACACTCTGATCTTCAGGCAAGCTTTATTTATTAAAACTCAAATAAAATATTACTAGATGGCTCAATAGTTAAAAGCACTGCCTGCTCTTCCAAAGATCCTGAGTTCAATTCCCAGAAACCACATGGTGGCTCACAACCATCTGTAACGAGATCTGGTGCCCTCTTGAGGAAGAGACCTGGTCAGTCGTCCTCATCAACTTAGACCGTGAATCCCAATATGGACAAGTTCAGCAGAACCGCCATATATAGGCTGCCCGTGCATGCTTCAACATTGCCAGGGCATAATTTTCATTCATTTCTATTTTGTGAGTATTCTCAGAAATGGAGCAACCCTGATCCTGTGGCAGGCCACCGTGGTCCTCACTGTTCATGTACTTAATAATGTCAACTAAAGCCTCCCAAGCCACTCTCTGGGAGAGGAATGCTCAGGGCATTGGGAGGAAGCATGGCGCCATACTCCTGAAGCAAAGCTGATGGTGATGTCGGAGTGCAATGGTCTTCTGAGTCTTATACACTGATAATAGCCACAAATTTGGGGTGTTTGCTAACTCTCAGTATTCTCTTTACTGAGCCCCTTAAAAATTCTGTATTATGTTCATTTGAGTGTACTTTATTACACAATGTTTTAAATGTCAAAGAAAAGAAGAGCTGTGTAGTAATTAAAACAACATATATCTTACTTAGGACTGGTGCAACAAGAGAGAGAGACCCAAATCTATAATTGTACAAAATTCCAGACAGTATTGGCGGGAGCAGAATGAGGGTCAATAGGTATCCATTACTAAGCCAGGGGGGGTCCCAGGTTACCAGCCTAACAGGATTCTTGGTGTAGACAGTTTAGGGTGAGCAGAAACCACCTGGGTGACTAGGGAAGCAAAGGAACTTTCTTAGATATGGGGGGTGATGGGGCATGGAAAACAGGGGGGTTGTTAAAAGCAACCTGGCTTATTGAGACTAATAAGCATGGGCAATGCACATAAAATACACATAGAAATTGAAAAACAGGTCCTAACTGGAAGAACTGAAGGGGCAGGGGCCCAGGGAGAGTTTGATCAACCAGAGAACCTGGTGTCCTGTTCTGTCCATTTCTTGTCTTCCAGACATGTTGACATAATTGCCTTAAGTTGCAAATTGTCAAATTATAATTATTACTGGGAAAGTTTAGGAGTCGCATATGGAAATATTCATGACCCTGATACATTCATGCAAATACCACTTGGATCATCCTTGTATTTCATATCTCTTTAGCCATTTATAGGGAGCTTTATATCAGTCCTCAGCTGATCTCACGACCAAATCTACTACTCAATTCACTGTCTCCATGGAGTTTCTGAGTGATGTCTTGCCAAACAAACAAACAAACAAACAAAAAAAGCAAACCAAACATTTTTCTTCTACAGACAACAGTGTAGATATATAAGAAATATATATATATATGCTTATCATATATATTTAATTACACTTATTTCATTATGAGAGTTTATCTGAGTAAAGCACATTACTCCGTGTCTCTGCTTTGCAGATCTGTGCTAGTCAGATGTGTAGCATCCCAGCATCTCTGCATAGCATGTTCAGCTGCATGGATGTGCTTATGTAACGACATTGTAGGGTCACTGTTGTTTTTCATGCTGAGGAGCTGGCACAGCATAGTTAACTGTATGAACATGCACATGTAATGGCATCATGGAGTCACCATTGCCAGATTTCATTCCTATTGAGGAGTTGGCTAAGCGCTTGCTTAATCTCTCCATTCTGAACAGAGCCTGTGCTCTCTGTCAGTGAAAAGTGCATCTCTCTTCTGCAGTTAACCACAACCACAGCAGGTTGAGGACCTCACTTTGTGATGCCCAGAGGCAAGCTTTCAAAACTGAATTTTATGTTCCTAGGAAATATTGACTTCAAACTTTCTGCTTTATAAACCACCAAAGAAAGACATAAAATGGTCTGTAGTTAAAAATATGCCATTGAGTGATAAATAAGACCCAAGGACACAAAGCAAGGATCCACACAGTTATATGTCTCTCCCTCTCTCTTTCTCTCTATGTTTTTTCATAGTTAAGTTTTTGTGACATTTTTCTGATCCACATTACAGATGTCATTTGCTGCCCAGATACTCTCAAACTCTCTTCACTGATCTTGCTTTGCCTTCTGTATGCATTTTCTCTCCCTACTTCTCCAAAAGGCTAAAGGAATTTCTCCTGCACACCCCTTCGCTGCAGGCAGAGATGGCAGTGGTGGGTTGTAGCTGCCTCCACTTCCTTCCTTCCACTTCCCACTGGTCTTCAGCAATACTAGCAGGAGTATGAGTCTTTCTTGAGGTTGATCAAATGCTTGCAGTTTATGCTTCTTCAGCATGATGCGTAGGATAATTTATCCCGAGAGTGTTCTATAGAATTTGGCTAAGGTGGCGGCTTCCCCTTCAAATTTCAGCTTCACTGTATTTCCTCCTCTTCCGGCTTCCCCTTGTCTCCTGGGAGACCCTCTTTAGCAAATCACTTCCACAAATATTCTTCCGGGTCTGTGGCAAAAGAGCTGATGACCCAAGGCAATGTTGGAGCTCTAAAAAATACTCTGCCTGACACCTTTTATCAATGGCTTTAAAACTTTTCATTTCCCATTTGGTAATTTTGGATGGATGTGTGTAAATAGGGAATATCAAAAGTTAACTGAAGTGGGTACTTACCACCCAAGTCTGGTCACTTGGGCTCAGATCCCCAGAAGCCATGGTAAAGCTGAGCAGAGTAGACTGGGAGTGGGCAGTCCCTGCTGCCCTGTGGGAAGATGAAGGGAGAGATGGGAAATCCTGGAAGTCCCCAGGCCAGGCAGCCTGGGGCATGCAGTGGTGAACAGAGAGCACTGTTCTCGATCAGGATTAAGGGCAAGAGCCCTGTCGCTCAAGATTGTCCTCTAATCTCCATGTGCACCCCATAACACACACACACATGCACACACACATGCACACACACACATGCATGCACACACACGCACACGCGATGTGAGGTCTAGATTGGAATTACCCAGTGACAATGCTTCTCTGCCCCAGAGGCCTGTCTAAGATTTTCTGCTTTTCACAACCACTTTGCATTTTAAGGATAAATTAGATGAAGCTCAGAGCCCATTAATGTACGCAAGTCACAGAACTAGCCATTGGCAGAACCACGCTTGAAGGCTTCGTCTTGCCGGGTTTAGTATTTCAGCTCTTCCTTGGGATTTAAAGTGCCTATTTTTAAAAGTATCAAAATGGCATCCCAGCATCAAAGTTCATGACCTGCTAAACTTGGAGGGCGTATCTCTTTAAAAGATAAAATAGGAAACAATTTCTCACAGGGAGAGAGACTGAAAATTGTTCCTAAGTGTCTGAGTTAGTAATAAAAAATAGTATACAGAGAGATCTTTGAATAATTTTTGACAGTTTGGGGATTTTGTAGAAACAAAGTTGTTGAGAGGAATTCAGCAGGTCAGGGTGTTGACAGTGTGCTTCCAGGTCAGGCAATGGGCGGTCCCTTCTTGCCTGTTCTTGGGGTAGCCATGCCCTGTGCTGTGTCTATAGCCCACCACGTCGCTATTTAGAAAACAACTTTCTCTACATGGACCAGAGTGTCCTTTTTGAGACTGAGTCTGATCCCCATAGGGGTTACCAGCGTGTTCCACAGACAGATCTTCAGAGATCATCAAGGCTGATGACATCTAGATATACCTCTATTAGTCTCATTATTTGGGTCTTGTTTGAACGATTCAGGTACCAAACAATCAGGAATTCATAAAAACTGGCCCCGAGATCTCTGTGGTTTCTGTGTTGGCGCTTTTGATGGACTGTAAGCTGTCATGTCTCTCTGAACGCTGGGGAGTGCTTCTCCTCGCCTCCCTCCACCCCATCCCTGGCCATTTCTCATCTTTTCAGAGTGATGCTTAGGCACCATCTTCTCCAGAAATCGTTTCTGGTCTCCACAGAAAGGTGAGAGCTCCCTTATAGGAGATTTGCACGACTGTGAGAAATCATCCAGAAAAAAAAATGCTTAGGCTATCAAGTGCAAGAAGACATTTGCCTATGAATCCTCCTGGGAGCAAGAGCCGCTGAGGTCAGCGGTTCTGTTATCTCTCTGTCCCCAGCACCTGGCATTAGGCAAAGCGCAGAGCTAATCCTCACTAAATGTACTCTGAACTGGACAAGCTGAGAGTCGGAAAAGGAGAATGTGGCTTTTCATGGGGGGTGGATGTGATTCCCCCCCCCGTATGTTATTTTAAAGCCTTTCAAGTAGCTTGGGCAGAAAGATGCTGACAGATCAGAGGTGCAGTGGAAACAGTCCATCAGATATTTGGGACAATATAATCTATAAATGAGGAAAGAAGGTTATGGTTGGAGGTTTGAACACGGGTGCCCAGATCCTGCCTGAGAGATGATGGGGTGAGATGCAGTGTTAAAAGCAAAAACTATGATGGATCTTAAATGTTTGAAACTTAAGCCTTTGAACTTGACCAGGGCCATTTTCAAAGCAAACAGCCACTCATGAGGGAGTGCCACGTGGGTGGCTGAAGCCACTTTGTCTCCATGGTTGTCTTTTCGCTAGAGAGAAAATGAACAGAGAAGGAAGCAAGTCAATAAGAAGCTATGTGGTGGGAACGCACGCCTTTAATCCCAGCACACGGGAAGCAGGGGCAGGCAGATCTCTGAGCTTTTGAGCCCAGCCTGGTCTACAGAGAGGCTCCAGGACAGCCAGGGCTACATAGTGAAAGCTTGTCTCAGGAACAAATGAGTGGACAAACAATACCAGAAAACACGGGAGAAGTAAAAAAGAAAGGGAAAAGCCCAAAGTGTGAGACCAGCGGGGATGGCGCTCAGGGTCCCACCAAAACCCTGCCGTGTGTTTTCCACGGTTTACTCCCAGGTTTCTCTCTCCTGTGATTTTCAAATTGGCACACACACTCCCCAAAGCAGAGGAGAAGATGGGAGGACTGATTTCTGTGGACTGACCACTGTCCAGGCTGCCAGCCTGCTTGTGCAGGTGGCCCACCTCTTGCAGCCAGAGGTGAGAGCTGAGAAAAGCTGGGGAGGCACCTGTGGCTGGCCCTCGCTGCAGACCAAATGGTGCTGGTAGTGACGGTCCCAGCCCTTTGGCTCTCTGCACAGTGTGTCCCCAGTAGAAGAGTTTGTCTCTCTGGAGTCAATCCCTTAGCAAGTTTCTTCGACTTCTGTGCTTACCCACGAGCGCTTGCTTAGCTCTGTTTGCTACTCTGCAGGTTTGGAATGGCTCGTCCATCCTGCCTGTTTGCTTGGATGCTGGCTCCTTGAACAGAATCATGTGTACACCAGAGGACAAGGAAATCCCCAGCAAATACTGTCGTTCTCTTCATACAGACAGTCTCTGCTGGCTCAATGATGGTACAGAAGTGACATATATTTAGTAGAAGTCCTAGCTGGAATTTGAATTTGAGTCTTTTATGTGGCATTCAGTGTGCTATACGAATCTCTGTCTCAGGTTCAGACAGCAGCAGAGCGAGAGCCACTTACCAAGCACACAGCCAGGAGGGGAGCATCCGCTTCTCCCAGAGTGCTGTGTCCTCAGTGTCGGAGCTCTGCAGTCAGAGTAGGCGGTTTGCATTTTACCTTTGCAATATTTCCAGTTTACAATGGGTCAGTTCAATGGGGTAAAACCTGTTATAAGTTCATGAGCATCTGTGTAATTATATAATAATCACATACTTTGTGAAATTTTAGTATTTTTTTTTAATCGAGAAAGAAATCCTCTAGTTTATTGGAATTCCCAGGTGGTTACAGGTATTTTCTATTTTTATTTTTTGACTTTACACAAATATTACAGTGTTAATACTATATGACTCATCTATTTAATTGCTAGAACCTTGCTCTCTAAGTGAGGTCCTTGGACCAGAGTCACTGACATCACCTGAGAACTTATCAAAGATGCAGAACCTGGGGCTCCTCCTGCCCCAGACTTCCTGAGCCTCAGCCTTTGATTACACAGTCCTTCGCATTTGCAAACCTTGTTCTAGAGTATACAAGAATCATCAAGGCTGAACACCACTCAGACCATGTCCATTTGTGTCTTAACTAGAGGGCAACAGGTCTCTAAGCCTTGATCTTAGCCGCTCACCATAGAATGTCATGGAATGTCTCTTATAAAGCACCGAGGACAGCCACAGAACATCTTTGAAACTTATGGATGGCCCTTATTAGCTGTGTGGGCAGGTAGATAAGTACAGATTCATGATAGACTAAACCTTGGATATATATCAGTATAAATAATAGTGTAGACTGTTTTTCACAAAGCTTCATAGGTAACAGGTGCCAAGAAGCATGCAATGTCTGGCAGCTCACCCTACTTGCAGGCTAAAAAGGAGCTGATGCAATTCCACAGACAGCACAAGATGTGAGGCTCCTCGTAGAGCTGGTAAATATCTCACAGTATGCAGTGGGATTTGTGTTCTGGTAGTCTATCCCCTCTGCTGAAGATCACGTACGAACGAGGCGGGTGGGCCCATGCTCTGGGTTGTTCTACCGGGGAATGTGGAAGTGAGACTGTCTTTACAAATGGGTGACAAGTATCTCTTTTCTCAGAAATGCCATACTCTCTGAAGAGTGAGAAGAACCCAGAGCAAATGGCAAATGCCATCTCTGCTCTCAAAGATGCATGCAAGCTGGTGACCCATGCAGAACTGTCTCTCAATGATGGGTATTAGCACATCTTTGTTTTAGCCTTTAAGTCAAATAAATTTACTTTGGGATCCATGGGAGATATATTTCCTAATCTCTGGATTGTAGGAGAGATGATCTTTATCAGAGGGACTCAAGGAAAAAAACAGCGTCTAGCCTGGACCTTTGTCTAAGCATCTACTGTGCAGGGAGAAACTATGTAAGAGAGTAAGTAAGATCACAGACCACAAATAGTGAGGCCACCTGGGGCTTTTATTGGTGTTTGCCACACCGTTCAATTACCAAACCTCTTCTATCCTAGTAGTTGAGAGATACAACACAATAATAATAAAAAAAGCATTGAATAAAAACTGGAGAGACGGCTCAGTGGTTAAGAACCCTCGCTGTAGAGATGGCTCGGTGGTTAAGAACCCTCGCTGTAGAGATGGCTCAGTGGTTAAGAACCCTCACTGGAGAGATGGCTGGGTGGTTAAGAACCCTGGCTGTAGAGATAGCTTGATGGTTAAGACCCTCGCTGTAGAGATGGTTCAGTGGTTAAGAACCATCGCTGTAGAGATAGCTCAGTGGTTAAGAACCCTGGTTGTAGAGATGGCTCGGTGGTTAAGAACCCTCGCTGTAGAGATGGCTCTGTGGTTAAGAACACTGGCTGCTCTTCAGAGCACCCAGGATCAATTCCAAGCACCCACATGGTGGCTCACAACCATCTGTAACTTCAGTCCGAGGAAATCTGATACCCTTTTCCTGCTTCCATAGGTACTGCATGCATGTTGTGGTGAATCATCCATACACATAAAATAAAAACAACAGCAATAACCACAACAAAACCTAAGAACTCTGACAAGTAGCAATAGGAAGAAAAATATGGGACATTGAAGCTAATAATGACTTTCTAAGACAGCGCTCATCTGCAAAGAGCTTGCTATGCAAGGCAGGTAATTCCCTTTTTTCTTTATATCCAAATGGAACCCAAGCCTTCCAGAAATAGTGTAGAATGAATATCTGCTTTGACTTGTGGAGTGTTTTTTGACTGTTAAACAGTAAGATTGCTTGCCCCAAATGAAATTGGAGAGGCAGTTTCACAACTCACATGACAGTGGCATGTGGATGTTTCCAATCAGAGCCCAGGGCTGGTGTGTAGTCGTGATCCCAATCTGTAGCTCTGTCTGACTTCTGTGTTGTCAGGATTCCCACCATGGGTGGTTTGAAGCTGTCAGTATGAAGATAGCCGGATCTAAAACGTTCTGAAAATTTAACAAGCTGGCACTGGCGACCCTAGCAAGGCATAAGGCAGTTTGTGTCAAAGCTTTGCTTATAAAGTCTCTTCTCCAAAGCCTTTTAAAACAAAGTGCGCTTTATCGTCCATGGCAACGAGATGTACCTGAAGTCAGGTTGCTGCCTAAGTGACCTTTTTGGTTCAACAATGTGATTTGGTTTCTTTGGAAAACAATTTGCTTATAATGTGGGCATTAACAGCTTGGCTCTCTTTCCTCTTTAAATAAACGCGTGAAGCATGTGTTCAGCCAATTGTCCCTTCTCTGGAGTGGTCTGTGGGTGCATGGCTGAGCAATGTGTGGAGTCTGAACCGCAGTTCAGGTTAAGGTGCATGTGGGAGGGTTTTTGCCGTGTGTGTGTGTGTGTGTGTGTGTGTGTGTGTGGTGTGTGTATGTGTGTATGTGTGTGTGTGTGTGTGTGTGTGTGTGTGTGTGTGTGTGTGTGTGTGTGTGTGTGTGTGTGTGTGAAGCTCCTCTGCATACCTCAGGAGACACCCTGGAGTTCTCTTGAGTCACTTTGGCCACAGAAGTACATGATGTCTTGCTCTGAGATCTAGCGTGCTCTACCATGGGCAACATAAATACTCTTGGCTGACTAAAGGCGGACCCTTAGGTCAAGCACTGCAGTTTGGTGAATGTCATCTGACACTTGTGTGCTCTTTGTGTGGAGTCCAGGGCAGCGGGCTGACTCCCCCCCTCACTGCCTCCTTGGTTTAAAGTAAGTTGCCTGTGCTCTCACCCCAGGGAGAGGTGCTTCTCCTGGCCCTTGGACTTGAGCAGTTACCAAGGGCAGACTTGACTTTAACACAGAGCTGAATGCCTCCTTCCCGCTCCCCTGAGTAACATTGATTGGGAGGCTTCAATTAATTATTTATCAGATTTATAAAACGTTCATCTTGCCAAGGTCTCTGGGCACATGGACAAGAATTGAAAGTATTAACAAGTAATAATAATAATAAAATGTGCCCAACATAGACACACATTTAGAAGGCTCCACGTCAACTCTTTTGGAAGCCCAGTGATATCGATCTAGAATTTCCATTATAACTTGTCTCTTTTTTTTCTTTTTATAACACACTCACTTCCAAGGGGACTTGTTCTGCATGAAGCAAATGTGTGAGCAAGTAGTAAGGTGGTACATATAGATCTGCCGTTCAGGCGGAGGCTGAATTGCACAGACTGTTCCTGGACTGTGTTTTAGGGATCAACCATTTGTTTCTGTCTTCACTTTCACGGTGAAGGCAAAAGAAGGCCAATTTTAAAGGGGCGTTGTATGGTCTGTTCCGGATTTTGTCTGAAACAATGAGCTTTGTGAGAGTTCTCAGGTTCTGTTTAAGGGGCAGGATTCCAGGGAGGGCGTGCTGTGCCTTGCTTTGTGGGCTCTGTACCTTTGTGCCCTGCAGTTGGAGGGCATAGGAGGGTGCCCCACAGTCTTAGGTCAGTGTCCACAAGATTGTTTCTCCTTGTTCTGTCTTCTCACAACCATGAGCTGGGAAGCAGGAGGCTTCTTTGGGTTGGAAAGTGTGTGCGCATTTGGAGAATTTTGCTCCATTGCATTGGACCTGAGATGTAGCCACCACGGTGGACTTCCTCTCTGGTGCAGCCTCCTTCTGTGTTTGCACCTGCCACTGCTAAAAGAAAATGCTGAGTGCCAAGGGGATGCCAGGGCACTTCAGACCACAGGCTGGTCCGGCATTAACAGCCCACACCACTAGGACCTGAGTGGAGCATACCTGGGTGAGTTGGGGATTAGAAAATCAGGCGTCACAGATAGAACTCTATGTCTATTTTTTCTTTTTTTACTTTAAAAGTCTAGTTATGATTATCATGCTTGCCATCAGGGGGCCTTTGGGCTCAGTTACTTCTCAGAGCTCTGGTGGTATAGGAGGAAAAAGTGACTTGTGTTTGTCCCTTAGGATAGTTGTCAAGTGTAGCATTCCGACAAAATCTGTCCCACTGTCTGTTTTTGTGAATACAACTTTATTGGAATACAACCACACACTCATCCATGGATTATGCCTGCTAGCTTCCAGGATACAGTGGGAGAGTTGATACAGTGACAGAGACCTCACAGCTGGCCAGACCAGACTATTTATTCTTTGGTCCTTTATAGAAAAAAATAAACAAACTTGGTGACATTGCATTAAAAGAACAAATAAACAAAATATCTATTGACATAGGAACCAACCTGTAGACCCTCGACTATTTCAGAACAGAGCGTAGAGGTGGGAGTCTTGACTACTTAAGCCTCTTTCTCTTGGAGCTGAGTCGGGCTCCAGAATACCCTGAGTGCCCAGGCGGGGAGAGGAAATAGGCAGGCCTGGCTGGAAATACTCCAGCTCTCTGTTACGGCCTTGCCTTTGGTGTGTGAGACCACTTCTGCTTTTCATACCAAAGTGTGAGCCACATAGAAAGAAAAGGTGACTTCCCAGTTGCCATTAGAGTCTGAGGTGGGCCAACAGTCCTTGATGGCACATCAACCCCTGTCCACGGGATGGCCTGTAGGATGGCCGTAGAGGAACTCACATGAGCACCTCTGGGTTTTCTTTTCTTTTATTTTGTGGGACAAAAAAAAAAAAAAAACTATGAGATTTTTGGCTCAACAGAGTTAGTGGTATTTCCGTGACCGTGGCAGACTGGGTAAAACATTTTTGGAACATAAATCACAAACAAAAGTATGGTTCAAATGCTGGGTCCTTCTGCAACTTTGCATTTGTGTATTTTTTTGGCAATATTCTTTTTAATAAAATACTTTGTTGTGGGTTTATATTTAATAAAAGATTTTCTGGCATCACGGTGTATCATGGAAATGCAGAGTCTTTGTACATATCATTATTTTTTATCTCCTTTTTACTCTGTGTTTCAACCAAGTTCAGCTTTGATTTAGCTTCCAGGTTTCAGCTTTACATGCATGCAGGAACCGTGAGGACAGGGAGAAAAGTCGGCACTATCTTCAGGCAGCAAGCCTCTCCTGAAAGGATAATCTCTGCTTTTAAATAGCATTGATTTATTTTATCACTGTTTATTTGCTGTACATAATGCCAGGCTTCCCAAGGGAAACCTCTTTCAATGTATCTTGTACATGGATCATATTCCTCCCATACCTATCCCTTCTGCTCATCTGCCTCCCTGCTTCCTACTACTCTGG
This sequence comes from Ondatra zibethicus, assembly GCA_004026605.1. Taxonomy (NCBI): domain Eukaryota; kingdom Metazoa; phylum Chordata; class Mammalia; order Rodentia; family Cricetidae; genus Ondatra; species Ondatra zibethicus. The sequence continues at coordinate 19,586 of PVIU01002366.1, read as the reverse complement.
TTCCTCCTCTAGGCCTTCCTTCTGGCCTCCTGTCACAAACACGTGTATGCAAGTGTGTGTACATGTACATGTATGTGTGTGCCTGTGTGTGCATGTTTGTGTGTGCATTTATGTGTGTGCCTGTGTGTGTGAATGTATGCATGTGTGCATGTTGTGTGCTTTGTGTGTCGGTGTGCACATGCATGTGTGCATATGTGTGCACATAACTGTTCTTGTGTGTGTGTTCATGTGTGTGTACCTATGTGTTATATCTATAAAAGAAATAAGGCCCACAAGTGGTAGAAAACATGTAATGTGATGTTTGTTCTTTTGAGACTTGCTTAGTTTGCATAGCATGACCCCCAACTCTGTTTTCTTTTTTCTTTCTTTCTCACTCTCTCTCTCTGTCTGTCTGTCCCTCCCTCCCTCCCTTCCATACTTTCTTTCTTTTTTGTTCTTTGGTTTTTTTGAGGCAGGTTTGTCTGTGTAATAGTCCTGCCTATCCTGGAACTCGCTTCGTAGACCAGGTTGGCCTCAAGACTCACTGAGATCTGCCTACTATTGCCTCCTGAGTCCTGGAATCCATCTGTTTTCTTACAAGTGTCATAATTTTATCCTTTGTGGCTATAACCCCACAGTGTGTCTACACCCATCTTTATTTAGTCTTCTATTGATGGACACCTATAGCTGATTCCACAGTTTGATTACTACAATTAGTATGACAATAAACTCTGGAGAATTCTTGCTTTGGTGGTGTCTCACACTTTGGAGCTGGGAAGACCTTCGAGAGAACACTAGTGATAACTCGTGACCTCTGACTCCCAAGATTTGTCCATGATCAGAGCAGGCCACATCTCAACGTTTGTTTTGTTGGTGCTTCTCAAAGGTGTGGGTTATACTAACATTACCTATATCATGCCTTTCTGAGCATAAAAAAGGCAAGTAAAATAAAAATTTCTGGATTAGTAAAATATATATTTTTAGTAATTTAAGTATAAAATTATTTCTTCTATGTATTGAATTTAGCCAAGCATTAAAAGCATTGTATTCAATGAAATGAATGCACCTTGTTGGAAACAAAAGCTTCTGGGAGAACAACAGCGAGAGACAGAATGGATACAGAGATGCACCGACAGGCCAATGTAGGTCATAACAGATGGAGCATGGAGTCTGTTGTTCGCATACCCTTCCTCTAAAATGGGTAAACACAAGACGCCCCCGAAGGGGTGAGGAGCTGACTAAGCTCTTACTGTGACGATTCTCCCAGCATCTCTCCTGCTGGCCTGGGGATTTCTTATCTGGAAAAGTCATTTGTAGCGGGGCCATTGGTAATGATTCTTTAATGGGATTCTTTCAGGCTAATACCTTGGAGGGAGTTTTAGAACTCAATAGTTGAGTTGGAGAAAAGCATTTAAAGGCTTATAAGATGGCCTCCCAGAAGAAAGACAAGTCTGTGGGAGGGAGAAGAAGAGCCTGGGATGTAAGCTTCACCAAATGACAATGTCAGGTCATTTGTCTCGGTAGCTGCCAGACAGTTCATCTTCAATTCAATAGGGAATGCTGCTCAAGCTGAGGGCGTGGGCTGGCTGGGCTCTGTCTTGTTGGAAGCTTTACTTGGGAAACTTTTGTTATGAACATAGCTAGAATTTAGATTTCTTATAAAGCCACTTACAAAGGAGCAGAGAAAGGGCAAAACAAGAATTCTGCATGGGGCCTCCAGGAGCCGACAGAGGCAAGCAGAGGCTAAGGACTGGGGGGCTCTCTCCTCTCTACCGTCAGCTCTTGCCGTGTCTCTAACTGGAAGGCAGTGGTTTTTTTTTTTTCCTAATTCCACATTTTTCCTCCTGGATAAATCCTTTGGGTATGAAAACCTAACCAAGGACCATCCCATATTGATGAGTGATTTGCATATTTAATTGACTGTATCTCCTTTCCCTTTTCAAATGTGGCCAGCTATGGATGGGGAGGACCCTTGTGCTGGTTATGTCACCGAATGACACATTTTCAAAGGCCATGCTGTCTGCTTCCCTCAATACTTCCAAAGAGTAGACTCTGGAGGTTGAACAGTTCAGACCCAAGTCATCCATGAGCTGCCAGGCCACTCTTCACTTCAGATGGCAAGTCTGAGCTCGGCCTTGCTCCGATGTGTAAGTGTGTTGTGTGTAAGCCTAAGTCCTGGTGGGGTATGCTGTGAGCTCGAGAGCCTCAGGTGTGAGGATGTAGGTTGTATTTGAGAGAGCAAAGGAGGCAACTCAAGTTTGCCCAGGCTGCTGGTACAGGATGAGAAATACATCGCTTTCTCTAACTCTAACATCTTCTGGATGCCTCTCCTCACAGGCTCTATTCCTAAGCCATCACATGAACAAGAATTTGGTGGCATTCCTTCTCTTAGATGTTTAAGTAAGACTGGGACATCTTGGATGACTAGGAACTGACTTCCTCTTCTGTGTAGTGGTTTTCAATGTGATAGGTTTTGTTGGCATGGTCACATTCAGTGTGATATGTTCTGTCGACATGGTCACATTATTTACTCACTTAGCCCTGAATAAATGCTGGCTCCACTATCATATGTTGATGATTTACTATCATCTTCCCTGTATAATCTATTCATTTGCAAATATATATCTGCATTAGGCACTGAGTTAGAACATCTCATCTCCCAGGGATATGTAAGTTATTGGGGAAACACAGATTCAGTTAACGCTTTAGATAAAGTTTGCAAATGTCCTAGAGACGGACATTCAGAGGGCGTTGGAGCTGGCGGTGTGAGAGCTGGGGAAAGGGAAGAAGAAGGAGAAAGATGAAGGGAGGCTTCCAAGTGGGAAATTCATGGAGTGAGCCGTGAAAATATGAGAAAGTTTATGACATCTGTGCAGCAGCGAAGAGAACGTACCTCTGTCAGAGAAATGTTCCAATGGGAAGGGGTCAGGCCGAGGCAGGCAGGTCTGGGTTCGCACTGCTGTCCTCCTGAGTGGCTGTGTGGAACCCAGGGCGTTAGTACTCTCTTTCTCAGGGTTTCACCTCTTTGCCACAAAATATATTTCTTTTCCATAGGACTGCAGGAGTAGCACGTGAAATGTTTAGAGTTTGATAATTACACTTTAACAATGTGTGCATATTTGGTTTTATAATGAAGGAGAGAGAAAAAGAATGGGTGTATGTATGTCCCGAGGTGTACACATTCATTCTGTATGCTCACTTGCAACTGTTTATTGTACATTCCACACTGAGCAGAACTCCACTGAGTGGTATCCACATGCAAGTCACCAGTGAAGGGTTCTGTTCCTTTTCATGTCATTTCCTCGAGGGTCAAGGGCAGAGTGTGTTTAATAACTTAATGTTTATCAACGTATTGGTGTCTACATATGATAAAGCGTCTATCATGCAATACATACCATAGTATTAGGTAGCGACCCGTCTGAGTTGTTCATCACAGTTTAGATCTGTAAGGAGAAGTAAGCTCTTGTGAGGACGTTTACACCTGCAGCGGCTGTGTCCCCTCACCGTTTAGTTCCTTTCATAACTGCATGTTGATGAAATGATGTTGGTGGGCTTGTGTGTGCAGCAGAGCCATTTTCTTTAGGAGGCTGTAGAAGTATAGAGTCATAAACCCTAGGTCAGGTCTGTGCATTCAAGGCCCCTCATTTGCCCTCTCATTGTATTTCCCCTGAGACCTGTGAACAGATGATGTTAGGGGCAATCTAAAACGGCAAAGAACATCACAGAAGTTCTGTAAAGGATTACTCCCCTTTGCCCCTCTCCCCCAACCTGCACCACAGGAACAGTGGATCCAAAACCAGCCTTTTAGGGCAAGCCACTGTTGTGCTGGTCTGGGGTTCTCCTCATCCATGCTGGTTGGAAAACTGAGGCCTGTTTTCTGAATCTAGAGAGTGGGTTTAAGGGTTTGCCCAGTGTTGTGCAAGGCCGTTTTATCGGGAGAGAAGTGTGGCCGTGAAGCTGTGGGACCAGGAGCCCTTGTCGTACCTGTGTGGCCGATGGGACAACACAAACCACTTTTCAGAGGAAAAGGTGTATGGTGGTTCTAAGAGGAGGGTGGCTTGTGGCTCATTAAACAGTTCACATTGAAGTTGCCTTCAAGTTCATCTCCTAAATGCTGGCCGGAAGACTCTTCTAGTCTGAGAAGTCCTTACTTACACTAGAATTTACAGTGTATATATTTTAATTGTGTGTTGTGCCTTCACTTTCCCTATGAGTTTTTGTTTCATTCATTAACATCTCAAGCCACATTAAAAGAACGTTCTTGGAGGCTTAGCTCACTGGACAAGCTGTCCTCAGAATAGTGGTCTGGAGAGTTGCGGGGAGTCAGTCATTGCAGACAAGGATGATGTGAGGGTCCATTCATTCCCAGCCAAGAGGGTGATCTGCACACAGGTGCCAGGCTATTACAACCCTCTCCAGGCAGTGTGCACACTATCAATCACAACCCTCTCCAGGGAGTGTGCACACTATCAATCACAACCCTCTCCAGGGAGTGTGCGCACTATCACAGCCCTCTCCAGGGAGTGTGCACACACTATCACAGCCCTCTCCAGACAGTGCACACACTATCACAGCCCTCTCCAGGGAGTGTGCACAATATCACAGCCCTCTCCAGACAGTGCACACACTATCACAACCCTCTCCAGGGAGTGTGCACAATATCACAGCCCTCTCCAGACAGTGTGCACACACTATCACAGCCCTCTCCAGGCAGTGTGCACACACTATCACAGCCCTCTCCAGGCAGTGTGCACACACTATCACAGCCCTCTCCAGGGAGTGTGCACACACTATCACAGCCCTCTCCAGGGAGTGTGCACACACTATCACAGCCCACTCCAGGGAATGTGTACTGTAATTTACACAGCACTGCTGTGAACAGAACTTAGACGCCCTCTGGACAGTCATCTGTAAGTTTCAAATGGCACACATGGCTTTGTACAAAATCAAGGAAACCACCATGTTGGCCATGGGTCCCTTGCCTTGGACCCTACCGACATTACCTTTCTTAGGACTCACATTCCCAGAGTCCCCTGTGATTTACCAAGTGCTTAAAAAATATTATTTCCTTTAATTATCTTGCACTAAAAGAATATCTACTTTTTGTGGGTGTTTGTTTTGTTCCAATCAATTTTCTAAATATTTTGCATGAATTAATTCACTGAATACTCTCAACAGCCCGAGAGTTAGGGGATAGCTCATCCATTGCTGCTGCTGAATGTGGTATCTTGCTTGGCGTGGTGAATAGGGAGCAGCAGCGGCTTGGTATGCGGCTCATGGTGCTGGCGTTGGGAGTCTGAGGATGAGGAGGCTCATTGGTGAAGGCCTTCTTCCTGCATTAGGGAGGGTGCTTACCAACTCAGATCCCTTGTCCGTGACCTCACCTAATTACCTTCTACAGGCCTCCCCTCTACATACCCATAGCAAATGATTTTGTGGAGTCCGTCTCTAACATATGAGTTACCTTGCCTGGGCTCACTCTGTATGGGTGACAAGTGATGCTGCTAACACAAACTCAAGGTTGACATCACCATACATTTTTTGAGATTTTTTTTTGTGTCTTTTCTTTATTTTTTCTTATTTTGATAGTTCACCTGTCTCCACTTATAGTTTCTTTTTGCTGTTTTTTTTCCAAAATAAGATTAAAAAAAACAAATCATTGTAGATGAACCTTTTAATCTTAACTTAATACTATTTAAAAGAATAAAGAATACTTTATGGAAAAAATAAGATGTTCTCCCACACTGGAAAAGGACCACCAGCCCAGGGGTGGCAATCACTAATTAAGAAGATGTCCTTCAGGCATGCCTACAGCCAGACCTTATCAAAGCATTTTCTTAACTGAGGTTCTCTCCTCCCAGACGACTTGAGCGCATATCAAGTCGACATTAATTAGTGTGTACCTGTGGACCAGGCAGGGAGGCTGGGTAGTCCAGCTTGCTGAAGAGACATCAACGGTGTAGCCACACACCTTGAGTTTGAATGAATACTGTAGAGCCTTTAGCGACCTTGTCATTTTGCCTATGTTGATCTCTTTTCTACCTCCATTTTTCTTACTTTAGGACTGAGGATTCAGTGAATTATTAAATATAAAATACGTAGATAGGAACTTGGCATATGACTACTACCTTTTGTTATTAGTTGCTATTATTATATGCATGGCATTAGAATAACATTTAACCAATGTATTTTAATTATCATGGTTATTACATCATAATTACCATGTATCTTGAAGTTCTAAAGTTAGTAACTTATAGAGACTGATAATAATAGATTTGATAGTAAAATGAAAGTGTAATTTTCAAAAATAGGAGAAAATGGGAGGATAGTGAAAATTAAATTTAATACTTTAGTTTTGGCAGACCCAGGCCAGATTTTTGCTGGAGTCTGTAATTTTTCAGATGCTGGATTCAATGTCTGTTCTTAGTGGGAGGGGTGTAGAGAGGAGAGGGACACCCATACAAGACAGACATTAATGAGCAGAGTGACACTTTCTATCATCACTATCTGTTCCATGACCTTCACAAGTACCAGTGGCTCCAGGGGAAAGAGGTCATTTGCATAGGGTCCTTCAAGGCAGGAGCTCCTAGGCAGTGTCGTTGGTTTGGAGTTTATGCTGAAGTAGAAGCAGGTTGGAAAGGTGAAATAATTTGAAGTAAGACAGAGATGCAGGGTGAATGAGGAGGGTCTTAGTCAGTGTTTTATTGCTGTGAGGAGACACTGTAACCACAGCAACTCTTATAAAGGAAAACATTTAATTGGGGCTGGCCTACAGTTCAGAGGTTTGGTTACATGACAGGAAGCATGGTAGCAAGCAGGCAGACACAGTGCTAAGGATATTCTACATCTGTTGGCAGCAGGAAGAGAGAGTCACTGGGCCTGGTTTGGGCTTTTGAAACCCCAAAGCCTATCCCCAGTGACACACTTCCTCCAACAAGGCCACACCTCTGAATCCCTCCAAACAGTGCCACTCCATAAGCATTCAAATTGTGAATTTGTGGTGGCCACTCTTGCTTAATCTCCCACAAGGAGGAACCACAAATGACAAGGTGAGAGGGATGCTGGAGTACTCGCAAGGCCTGGTGACTGCATCAGAGAGAAGACAGATTTAACTCTCCGAGTTTCTGTGAACTGGATTTGAGGCTCTGCTCCTCCTAACCAAGGTTGCTTCTCCCAGACAATGGGAACAGTGTAAGCAGAGACCAGGCCAGAGGTAAGGATTGGGTAGTTGCTGGCTCTGCAATGAGAGCCTGGAGTGGGTTAGCTGCTAGACCGTGAGGGCCAGCAACTCTTGGGGACAACCAAAACCATATGGTATGAGTAGAGAAAGTGTCAGGTTGGAGATATCTTGAGCGGTTTGAGCACTGTGATAGGGAAATCGGGGTGGCAGATGTTTCAAGTACATGTTTACCAGGGCCAAAGGCTTCAGCGTGGTCAGCCAGGGAAGGGTGGGAGAAGCTATCTACTACAGCTTCCTTGGGAAGACTGAGGCTGAGAGCAAACCAAAGACTTACCGAGGCCAATCAGAAATTAGTGGTTGATCTAAGTCCTAGAGGGTTGGGGCTTCTGATGCTGCCAGATCCACACAGCCCTGCCATCTTGTCTGTCCCATCGTCCATTCTTAGACCTTCTTGCCATCCAGTCACAGGGACTATCACCCAAGCACTTCTGAGCTCCACGCTTCCTTACGCCTCTGTCTTCTCGCTGCCCTCTGCAGGCTTCATCAATGGGCAAGCTAGAGCTGTCTAAGATGTTCAAAGACAAGGGTGGCAGTGGCGTTTGGATAGGACACTCTGCCCTTCTAGGCACAACACTTTGTGTACTTTACAAAGGTATTTTCCTGTTTCGTTTCCAGTGAAATGGGCCCCAGGTCTTCTGGTCTCTTTCTAAGGGCCAAGGTTTTGTTGATAAGCAGTGGTAACTTAGGAAAGGATATTTTTGAATCATGCTTTCTCTCATCAGTGGTAGACAGATTCTAGGCACATATACCATTTCAAAACACATTTCAAAACAGAAACCTTCTGTGAGAAAGGTAAAGTCAGACCAACATTTAGTTTTAAAAAATGCAGTTGTCGCTAAAGCCTTTCCTTTGTCATTAGCTTTTTAATATATTCTTAATACAGCGTTATCAGCTGCCCCCCACAAGGTGTGAAAATCTCTTTATCTTTCCAAGGCTGATTGTGGATGAATTTTCTCTGGATGTTCTAAGTAGTAGCAGCAAGAGAAAGAAAAGGGAGCTTTTTTTCTTGAGTATTTTTTACAAGAGCTATTTTTTCCCCCAGCAAGTTGTAGGGGCTGAGATTCCCAGCTTGGATGAGGGGGAAGATTGTTTCATAGAAAGAGAAACATAAAAGGGATCCATTAATGATTTAGAAGACTGTTTAATTTCCCTACCTCTGAAACAGAGAAAGAAGCTTGATCAATACCCTCAAGGTCACTTTTGGTATTTGCTATGTCAGCTGGTCTTTTGTAGGGCTTTGGAAACCATGCCCTGCCTTGATGCAGTGGGGTTTGTTTCACTGCAGGAGGTAAGGAGCTCCTATGCCACGGTGGGGATGTCAAAGGAAGAAGTACAGATGAGGGTCTGAAGGGAAATGTACATACAGCCAAGTGTCAGCTTACTTCAGGAGAGAATCTGGAGAGAGACGCCAGCCTTGTGGTGGCAAATCTGTTCCAATAAAGAGATGCTTGACACTATAATGATCCCTGGCTGTAAGGTGGATTTTGAAGACCATTAATCAATGTGTCCCCTCGTCAATGACTGCTGTGCCCTATTTTAACTGGATTTTCTTTTTCAAATGTGGCATTGACCCCTCGGGACTTGTGGAAGTGTTCAGGTATTCTGTTGTTGCCTTTGTACGTGTTGGCCAAAGTGAAGACTTTCAGTTACTAATGTTAGAGATGTGAGCTTTCACCTTTGCGTTGACCTAAATGGATGTCATATTCTTTTGGCACCTTTGAAAAGAATGTTGATGGTTGCACAATACAAACTCAGAGGTGGCCAAGAGATGAAAGAGGACCTGTCCTGTGACCTGCTCATCCCTCTGAAGGATGTGTTTGTTTTGATCATCCTGTTATTGAGGACTTTGACCAGAAGAGCCCTGTGAGCTTTGGGAGTGTTTTAACTGTCTGGGCTCTCCCATTTCCTTCTATTTGCTTGCATCTCGATCAGACTTAAAAGGAAAAAAAATTGTTGAAATAACTGACTGTTATCTCTGCAACACTGTAAAGCAAGCATTGGCCCCATGAAGAGTCAAAGGCTCACAGAGCCCCACATTGATAACAGATGTTTGGCAACAGTTCCAGAGAGTTCTCTCGGATGTGGCCGTGCTAGGACAGATACTCTGAGAAGTTCCAGAGAGTGCATCTAGTTCCAGCCAAAATACCACGCGCAGACTTTCAACTGCTTATTTTTGTTGGTTGGTTGGCTGGTTAGCTTTGTTTTAAGATAAGGGTTTGCTATGTAGCCCTGGCTGTTTGGCACATGCTGCAAATCTGAGTCTGTCCCAGAACTCAGAATCTTTCTGTCTCAAGCCACCAAGTGCTGGGATTAAAGGCACACACCATCACACCTGGCTCAAATGTTTTCCTGACACTGGGATCTACTTTATACACACTGCGTGGAATATTTTCTATTTATTTAAAGGAAAAGTAAGTAGAGAAATTCTTCCTGACTGGGTTTTACAGTCTTAAGAAACTAGACCTTGGAGACTAGACATTCAACATAGAGGGAAAGGCTTTGCTCAGAGCAAGCTCGGATGTGAAAGACATTGTCTAAAATGTAGCTGAAGCTTGAACAATGTCTAGACTCACTCAACATCTGTAGCCACTGGGAACACAACAGCACAACAAGGCATGGCTTAGCTTCGGATGGGAATGCGTTTCTTTCAGGCTTGTTGGGGAGCAAACAGGCTTCGGGGGGACATCCCCAGACTGGGAAGAAAGCATATTTGTATCCCCAGTTCCCCCCATGGAATGCAGAGGAGGCACTGTGGTTGCTCGTTCATTTAGTGTTGCTGAATTACCCTCCTGCAGCAATTCCACTGTGGCGACTCAAGTTAATTATACCTGTGTAACGCGGCAGCTCCCAGTTTTCAGTAGATCACGACCCTGAAGACGTAGAGGAAGAAAGACAAATCATATTTTTTATCCTGCTGACATTTGTTTAATGTGCTTCGTACAACTTTGGGTGTTTTACTCCTGAGCTGGTGATAAAAATGGGCTTTTTCTTTGTTCATAAAATGTTGGTAATAAAATAAGAAGCACCAATGCTGTCGACTTCCTAATGTCATTTTCAGTTTACGAAGAGACATATTCGTTTAGAAAGATCAGAGAATTTCTCTAACGGTCACTAAGTTAGTGGAAGAAGTGTTGGCCATTAGTATCAACCGGAAAAGGGCAACAGGCAATGGTAATAACACACCATTTTTTGAGCACATAGTGAGTTGGGGACACATGTAATTCCTGTTCTCCTAGGCTGAGTAATTCAGTCTCCTGTGTCTGCTGATCCGTCCTTCTCAGAGCTTTGTAGATATGGTCACACTTGGCACTTTCAGCACAGCCTCAAGGAAAGCATAGTTATCACCACTTACAAATAAGAACACTGAGCTTTACCCAAGGCTGAGCCAGCTGCCCAGGGTTGCAAGTTAGAAAGGGGCAGCTTGGGACCCAGATGTCCCTGGAAAATACAATACAACTCCCCAGATTTCAGAAATGTTTTGAGAATTTGAGTTGTCAACTAGAAAGTGTTTTCCGTAGTGTCCACGGTGTATGAACGCTCTGTCAGTCAGTGGCTGTTGTCACCACTGTCAGCAGTGGCGTTCCGCACTCCACGTGGTCACGTCTGTGTACAGATAGCATAATGAGAGTAAGAAAGAATGTAAGTGTGCGTGTGTTGTCTATTGTCTGAAAGTGCATGTCTGTGATTGTATGTCTAAGTGTGCCTGAGCATTTGGGTGGACCTCAGGGGGGACCCTTTCTTTACTTCCAGTTACTTTCATGAGCTATAGGATTTTGAGTTTCATATTTACTCACTTTGCCCATTTAGCTGTTTTCTAAACCAAAAAGTAATTGGTAGAAAGTACAGTATTGAGAGCATGGGTGTCCGTGACAGTCTGGGTTAAACTGAAAACAGTATCCCCCAAATCACCTGCATTGGAAACGGTTGTCAAAGTATCCAGAGAACATGTAAGTAGAGGGTTTTATTGATTACCATAGGCATGACCTTAAATGTGGTGTGAGTCACCAGGGAAGCTTTGCTATGTTAGCTCTACTAACTGAGGGGCTTGCTATTCATGTAGCAAAGCTGGGGTGGAGAATGCAGCTAACAGGAATCTTCCCCAAGGTGTATGTGTATGTAAGCATGTGTGTGTGTCTTGTGTGAGTATGTGTGTATGTAAGTGTTCTGTGTGCTTGTGGGAATGTGTGTATGTAATCATGTGTGTGTGCTTGTAAGCATGTGTGTGTGCTGTGCGAGTGGGTATGTATGTAAGCATGTGTGTGTGTGCTGTGTTAGTGTGTGGGCTTGTGTGAGTATGTAAACGTGTGTGAGTGTGTGGATGTAAGCATGTGTATGTGTGCTTGTGTGAATGTGTGTATATGTAAGTGTGTGTGTGCGCTCTGTGAGTGTGTGTATGTTAGCATGTGTGTATGTGCTGTGTGAGTGTATGTGTATATAAGTATGTATGTGCTTGTGTGTGTATATGTAAGCATGTGTGTGTGCATGTGTATGTAAACGTGTGTGTGGTGTGTGTATGTGTGTGTGCGCTTGTGTGAGTGTGTGTATGTAAACGTGTGTGTGCTGTGTGAGTGTGTATGTATGTAAACATGTGTGTGTGCTGTGTGAGTGTGTATGTATGTAAACATGTGTGTGTGCTTGTGTGAGTGTGTGTATGTTAATAAGTGTGTTTGTGTGTGAGTGTGTATGTAATCATCTGTATGTGTGTGCTATATATGTGTGTATGTATGTGTGTGTGCTTGTGTGAGTGTGTATGTAAGTATGTGTGTGCATGTGTGTATGTGCTGTGTGAGTGTATGTAATCATGTGTGCTTGTGTGTGTGTAAGTATGTGTGTGTATGTGTTTGTGTGATAGGAAGTGTATATTTGTGTGTACACGTGTGCCTGTGTGAGCACTCTAGTCCAGCCAGCTCCTACTTTATGATCATCTCTAGACATTTGCTTCTCTAGAACAAAATCCAGACAACAGTTTTTCAAGATTTATTTTAATTATATGAATATGTGGTATATGCATGTGTGTTCAGGTGGCCACCAAAGGCAGAGGCCTCAAATCCCCTGGAGTTGGATATCTAGTAATTGTGAGCCAGCAACACGGGTGCTGGGAGCCAGCTCTAGCCCTCTGCAAGAGCAGGGCCCCGCCATAACCACCGGCCATCTCTCCACCAACTCAGATGCCGTCTTAAAGAATATGATTCTGAATTTGTTTCTTGAAGAGATTTTAGTATATCCTGTGTGAAAGTTAATCCTACACAGAATGGGACATTTTAATGGTAAACATTGATCATGTACAGTTACTTCTGTTCCAGGGGGAGGGAAGGATGCCTGCCTTTGTGTTCTGGCTCACAGAAATGGCTGTAGTACAGGGGTCAGCATGCTTAAGGCCTGTGGGCCATAACTGTTTTAACAATTAAGGTTTATTAAAACACAGCCATGTCCATTGCTTATGAGCGGTTTGTGACAGTGTCAGAGTTGACTGGCTGTGATGGAGACCGAGACAATGGCAGAGCAGTGTGCAGACTCCTGCTCCCGACAAGGGTTTCAGGAAACACGAAGACTCTGCGGGGTCAGGGCAGCGTCTCCCTATGCTTAGCGCTGCAGGTTTTCCAAGGACTTGGTCTCTTGGATATTGGTCTGGTCACTCTGGGTGTCAGGAGTGTGGAAGTGTCTTAGCGTATAGATAAAAACCTGCATGTGGCATGAGAGGGGGCAGAAACGGGAGAAGAAGAGAACAGATCAGATAAACCAATAGCCCAGTACTGCAGACCCCTAATGTGATATCACGTGGGTCTGTCTAGTTAGATGCGGCTACCTTGGCCTAGTCTGCTTGAAACAAGAGAATTTCTCCATCTCAGTTGCCTTTTCCTCTCTCATGTGGGGAGGAAACAGACCTTAGAGGAGATCATATCTTAAAAATGCCTTGCTCAGGGAGGAAAATAGTTCGGGGTGTACAAAAATGTCACTTTTCCTTTTAAAATACCCTTCCCCTCTCCCCCTTCCTATCCCCCTGCAGCCCCCCTTCCTGGAACCTTAATGATTATGGTAGGGGAAATATGGTCAAAGGAAGGGAAAGTTCTGGAATATAAATGGGCTTTTAAGATGTATGAAAAAGCTTAAATCTAAGTCAGCAGGCTGGACCCTATGTGCATCTTGATCTTAGTACAGGAAGCTCACCTTCACGGTCCTGCTTCCATCTCACTGTATGTGATGAGGAGAGACCATCTCAGTGACAGAATGGGTGCAGCCTGGGCAGAGCTGTGGACTCGATGGCGGAGGAAACCTCTCTATTCCTCTCTGTCTCGGATGTGGAAACCCTGCCTCTTTATTCTCTCCCTTTATGATAGAGTTCTCCCAAGAGCTCGCTCTTCCCTCTGGATAATGCATAACGCGGAGACTTCTGGGTGAACTCTCAGCTCTGCCCTGGAAGAGTAGGAGAGCTCGGGTCTCTGACCTCCTCAAGGGCTGGGACGGGAGCTTTTTTGGCACTATCTCCATGGCATTGCTGAAATACGGCTTCTCTGCTTGGCTGGCTCTAGTATGGCCTTTACCCAGAATGCCTCCGCTGCTGACTTTACTAGGCTGTTTGGCTTCTGCCATGGCCTCGTGAGTGCTGATAGGTGTCCCTCGGGCTCTGGGCTCTTGAGAAATGCAGTTACCCAGTGATGTGCTGATCACGTGGGCTCAGATTGGGCTCAGAATTCTTGTCATTGACACTGAGAGAGGACAGATATGGATCTGCTGAGTTTGAGGGGTCTTTCTGGGGAGCTGTCAACTGTATCTTGGAATGCCAGGAGGGACCTGTTGCTTATCCCTCACTGAAGGTCTTAGCTTGTCAGAGGCTTTGCCCGGTGCTTGCCTCCTTGGTCCCAAAGTTTCTTCATCTTCTTGCAAACAAAGAGTGCATCTCGCCTTGCCTGGCTCTTCTGTGCCCACCCTCACTTGAACCATAAGAATAGTTTTCCTTGGGATATTTTTACCTCTTTATCCAGTCCCATATTATTGTAACGTGAAACAATGTATAGTTGTGGGTGTCACTCAAATACCACCAGAAATCATTTAAAAGCCAATTACCTTTTGGTTGGAGTATCTAAAGTCCTTTGGTTTGTAGACTGCCCCCTTCCTCCTCTCTCTCCCCTTGAATCCTCCCATAGACTTGTATTAGCTATAATAAGAAGCAAAAACAATCACTTAGCCTGATGCCACCCCTCCCCCCACATTAGAATCTGAATGAGGATGAGGTGGCTTTATTGGAGTTCACCAAGGCCTCTTTTCCTTCTGCTTCTTTAGTGAGTTGGCCTCCTGCTCACATTAGCAGCCCAGGGGCCTCAAGAAGGTTAACTTCCTCTGGGCACGAAGTCTGCCTACCAATCAGAAAGGAAAGAAAGGGGGCTCCTGCTCAATGTGAGACAGGGAGCTTTACCCTTAGGGTTCTAACTCCACGTCAATGACCAGCTTCAAAGGATGCTGGGAAACCAGGCTGTTGTCCATCCCCTTTATCCCTGGAGAGTGGAGGAAAGCAAAGGAAAGGAGATGGTGAGTAGACTTTGAATAGCCAACCTATGTAGGGGTCCCTGGAGAGTGCTGTGGCTACTTTAGAAGATGGTATTCTTTCATGGAGTCATAGGATTGCAATGCTTTCAGCCTGTCTGGGAGTTTAGAAATTTGCTGATTCGGGTCATTAATTTAGCATGTAATTAGCTTGGTGTAGACTATTTGGGCGTCTTCTACAAACAAAGGAATTTTCAAGCCACTTAACAGTGCAAACGCGATGAGGTGATGGGAACTGTATTTCTCCATCCAAGAGAACCAACTTTGTGATCACTTTAGAAGAAAGTTCATGAATACAGATGATGGATCACATAATTTTGAGTTCTTTCTCTTTTGGGTAAGGCTGAATTACCCTCTACTTGCCAAAACATACTAGAGATGTTTTATTGACTTAATTTTGATTCCTTTATGTATATGAAAGTAATAAAAACTGTGTTTCTTAAAACGTATTTCATAACGCTGCTTTATAAGTTCACCTTGGGTTTTCTTCCTAGCACAGAATAAATTAGATTCTACTGTGCCTTGATCATAGCCTGATAAGTGTATTGAAACAGTGTGAATGCTTCCATCAAGAAGAAACTTAAAGTGGGGAAAAAGAAAGATATTGGGCACACAAGTGCATTCCTCAAAGGTCAACAAGCTGTAGCTCACAGGCATAATGCAGCGTTCTGTGTATCTTTCATAAACATAAACTTTATTACAACATGCAAGCACATTCCATACATGTTCTCTGTGTTTGCTTCCATGCTGAGATGGCACATAGGCAGCCGTGACAGGGAGCAACGGCCTGGGGAGATGGCACATACTCAACATTTGTCCTTTGACAAAACATGTCTGCTCACCCCTACGTAGCCAGTGTGGGTGACCCCATAAGAGTGGCCGGGCTGTTCAGTGTCACGTATTAACAAAACCTTTAAGCATTTTCAAAAGGAAAGTAAAATACGTAAATAACTTATCCAGGGTGGGTTCAGAACTTCTGAGCTGGACTGTCTTCGGCAATTTATAAATAAACGTCACAGGCCTCAAGGCTTGCTGACAGTAGAAATCTTCTCATGGGTATAAAAGCAAGGAGGTGCAAGATCATGGTGGCTGTAGTCTAGGTGTCTGAAGATCTATTTCCTGGTTAATAGACAGTCACACAGGGTGAGAGGAGAAAGCAAACACCCATAGGTCACTTGGATAAGGTGTCAATCCCATTTGTAGACTCTGCCCTCAGGACCGAGGGTATCGGTGCCATCTATATCACAGGGATAAAAGGCCACCACCAAGAAGAACTTGTGGGAGGTAGTTTACTGTGGCTGACGGTTCCAGGGGAGGCGTCCATAATGGTAGGGGGTGGGGTGGGGCTGGAAGCCAGAGCAAGAAGCTGAAGGACCATGACCTTCAACTGAAAACAAGAGGCAGAGAGGGCAAACCAAAAGTGGTGTGAGGCTAAAACCTCTAAGAACCTGAGCCTAGTGACCCGTGTCCTCCAGCGAGGCTTCACCTCCTAAACACACCTCACTAACCAGCACTGCCAGCTGAGGGCCCGGTGTGCAAATGCATGAGGCTATGGGGTAATGTTTCTCATTCAAATCACTATACCTAGCATCAGCCCGACGTTTCACCCCCAATTCTAGCACAGTGAAATTGGGCGGCGCCTTGTGAACTTGTCAAGAGCATTGGTTCTCATATGGAAACAACCGGCCCCACCTCTGTCCTCTGCTCAGCTCCCTGTGAGAAGTGCTTTCTCACCACCGTGACCTTTCCTCCAGTAATGAGTTTGTAAACGGCATGGTAGGGCCAAATCTGAGCCTTGGTGGCCCTGTGGCCTTGAACAAGTTGCTCAAGCCATCCGGAACTCATCTTTTCAACTGGACTATGCTTTCAAGTGCTCAGATCCTGGGACTTTTCCACTCGAGATCCCAGCCTTGGGGGCTGGAGAGAAGGCTCAGTGGTGAGAAGTTCTTGCTGCTCTTGTAGAGGACCCAGGTTTGGTTGTGTTTCCAGCACCCACATGGTAGCTCACAACTGCCTGTGGCTCTGGGTATGGGGCCTTTTGTGCCCTTGCCTGGACTTTCTGGGCACTGCATATGAAGCACATAAACACATGCAAACAATACACTTCTATACATAAAATAAAATAATAAAATAAGTAAATCTTAGAAACAAAACAAAAAACTCTCAGGCCTGAACTGTCTTTTCTATTTGGTATACTTACTGACCGAGGTGTCTGTATTAGTCAGGGTTCTCTAGAGTAACAGAAGTTAGAGAATGAATCTCTCTGTATAGAAAGGGGATCTATTAGAATGGCTTCTGCGCTGCAGTCCAGCCAACCCAACAATGACTGGCTGGGAAAACAAGGTATCCAGAGTCCAGTGGCTTCTCAGTCCACAGGGCCTGATGTCTCAGCTGATCTGCAGAATATGCTGGAATCCCAAAGAAGTAGGTTCCAACCCCAGTGAAGGGATGGATGTTTTAGCAAGGCGAGGACAAGCAGGCAAAGAGCAAAAGCTTCTTCCTTTGTCCATGTCCTAACATAGACTTGCAGGAGAAGGTGTGGCCCACATTAAAGGTGTGCCTTTCCACCTCAAAATATGGATGTCTTCCTACCTCAAAGGTCCAGACTAGAAATGGATTCACCCACTTCAAACTAAGCAAAAATAATCACTCCCAGGTGTGCCCTCACATTTACAGATTGAATAGCCATTACAGGGTCAAACATGTGGCCTTTATCATTAGTCATTTGCAATCTTGATGAACATTGAATATCAGCTGTTCAGGGGATTAGACAAGAATCCATAAACAGCTCATGTGTATTAAGCACCCCTTATCTACCAGACACCCCCTAAGCTATGTGTTCAATAACTCCGCCGGCCTTCACAGTGGTCCTAAAGGTAGCACTACCATTACCTCCCGATGAAGAAACTGAGGTACCTCATGTGAACTTTGACAGTTACTGCTCTCGGAGTCTTTCAGACTCTGCCTGAGAACACACGATTCACAAAGAAGCAGGTTTCCTGATGCATTGTAAAAGCCACCGATGCCACTGTTGGTACACCACCCTCAGACCCTCACTTCACGTCAGTGGTTCCCCAGAGGCCCCACCCCCACATGGATTTGAAGATTGAGTTTCAACACACAAACACTGGGGTTGAGTTGGAACCAAGCAAACTAGGCCCGGGCTCTCAGCACACAGCCTCTTGCCCACAGTGAGCCAGGCTCTTGCACAGTGGCCCGTGTCCGTCGTGCAAGGCATCAGGGGAAGCAAGCCTGACAGGTAGAAGCTGGCATTCTTCGAAACTCTGGGCATTTTTGAAAATCAAAATGAAACTCCTTTCATTTGCCAAAATCCTACATGCTGCTATGAAGATCTCTCCAGACATATTGTATTCTCGGGCACCTCTCTGAAGTCGGGCGACAGCATTTTGTAGGATGGTAATTCTGTCTCTGCAAGCTGGAAAGTGGGTCATTTGTGTGAAATCAGCCTTCTCTGCCAATACCGTTTTTAAATTCCGTAAATTAAAAAACAAACAAGCAAACAAATGACACGGCAGATGGCTATTTCAGCTCTAGGTGAGTCTGTGTCGTTACATTCTGGGAAACGAGGCTATGGGTTTAGATAATCATCTGTGCCCTAACTGCAGGGCTGACGACAGTGGCTCTTCGTTTTGAACTTTGTGAAGCTTAGTGTCCAGCATGATGGAGACATTTAGACTCTGTAGTTTCTGGCCGTGAGAATGATATTCCGTGTTACAAGAACAGGCTGTCTCTTCGTTCAGCCGGGGGTGGAAGAGGTGAGATGGAATTAGACTTGAAGAGCGAATTAGGGTTCTTCTCAAGTCATGGTTTCCCCAGGAAGATACAGAAACAAGCAGATCATTGTGTCCAATACCATGCAATCTCTAAGTAATTTATTTTGTGTTAATGAAGTTTATAAAGCAGAACATCTACTTTCTCCCTGAAAAAACTGGCTGAAGTTTGAAGGGGCTTTGTGGCTGTCAGTTAGGTGCAGTTAACTGGTAAAGTTAGTCAGGGTTTGGTTCCTGCCGTTCTGGTTGGAGGCCTTGGCAGGCTGACCTGTACCAGTGTAGACACGGATGGGAGAGAAGACATATTCTGGGCTCTCTTCTTGCCTTTAGGCAGCTGCTGTGGCATTCAGGGAAAATGGAAGCAAAAACTCTTTTGAGATTTGGTTTTGTGATTGTCACCTCTGTCTCTTTCTCAATGGCAGAGCAGCAAAGCCCTTTAACTGGGGGTTTTGTAAAATCCCCTGGAAGGACACTTCTCTGCAGTCTTAGAACTGGAACAAAAGTTACAGAATGCTCTTAGACGCTTTCCCTGTAGGGATGAAATCTGTCACCCTTGCCAGTATTTGGACGCAGAGTGATATTGCATCCAGCAGCTGCCATTTGGTACAGAAAGCCATCCTGCTGTTCCAGGCCAAAGCAAGAGGGGTCATGGCCACCCTGAGCTTAGGCAACAGTGACTCTGTACAACCTGAGTGTTTTGCCCCCAGGGATTCTTTCTCTCATATGGACTTCAGTTTTTCAGGAGGGCAAGCTATGAATTAGAGCAAAATTCTCTCCTGTGGCATTTTCCTTCATCGTTCTCATCAACGCGTGTATTTAGACCTATGACTTAGAGCATGGTTGGGAAGACCATTTGTAATATTCAAGCTGACCAACCATAGGCAGGATTGGAGTTTTCTTTCCATGAATAAACCTGGGAATACACTGGCAACTCCCTAGGATTTTAAGTAAGATACCTTGATAGCAAGTCCAGTTTCGTACTTATGCAGGTCCCCTTGTTTCTCCAAGCAGTACTTTCTTGGTGGATTAGCAGA